>ML300805.1:163671-211931 GCA_005239505.1 Nicotiana paniculata
TATTTTGGCTAATCAAATCTCAGCCATAACATGTTACAATTTAAAAAATGGTTATGAAAGCCACGCTATGATTTAGAACAAGAAAGATAACATGTTATGGAATAGTTTTGTAGAAAAGGTAAAAGAAAAAAAGGAGAACAATTTCCCAAAGAAACAAAACCATGAGACCCCACATCCAAATTCCCCCTTTTACCCTGTTGCTCTCACCTACCACCACCACAAATCCACCGCCCACCACCCTTCTACACCAATATTCCTCAGCCATGGCCGCCAACCAGTAGCAATTTTGTTTTCCCTTCTTCTATTTTCTTACTATTTGTCATAGATTTTCTTTCAATCTTCTATTTCTCCTTCTCAAACCCTCATGAAATAAAATGACCTCATTAAAGAGAACCCTTTCAGGATGTAGTTCTTCCAAGGTTTCTAAGAAACAACACCTTGATCCGACACTTGCGATATTCTCCGGAACAAATTGAACTATAGTGGAAGAATGTGGAATGGATTTCTTAACAACTGATGGAGAAAAAGTCATGTGAAATTTTGAAGAACATCATATCTCTATGGTGGGAATCTTATGTGAAATCTAGGGGGTTATGATGTTAAAAAAATTGTGCTTGAATTCTATGAGAACATTGACAAAGAGAAGAGAACTTCAACGGTGTGAGGTAACGTTATTAATTTTAACTCTGAGGTTTTGAATGAATTATATTCTTTGAGTAATGTTGATGATGAAGAAATTAGAGTTAAGATGAAAGCTAAAAACTTCAAATTTATGAAAGAAGTTGTGAAGTGAAGTTTATTTGTTCGAATGAAGTAAAAATTAATACATGGACAATGGGCAAACCTTTGAATATTGCTTGTTCATGTATGTCAGAAACGGCACGCACTTGGGGTAAGTTTGTAAGTTCTAGTCTGATCCCTTATATTAATGTATCTAATTATGATAAGCAGGGGCGACCCTTCCATAAAGCAAGTAAAGCAATCGCTTTAGACCCCATATTTGTGGGGGGCCTGTTTCTTGTTACACCTAATAGATTATGTATAAGTTTAAAAAAGAGTTCTATAAAGTGAAAAAGTTTGATTTCTTTCTAACAAATATAGAGAAAAAGAATTTGCAAATGCTATGATTTCTACCAAGGAAATTGCACTTGAAATAAATATCAAGCCCGGAATTCTTAAGAAACGTGTGATATATAGGAAGTAACAATTTGATGCGAATGTTGATAATAAAATCTCAAAATCTTTCGAAGAGTACTTTAGATTTGATTACCTTTATACATAATAGACAAGGCTATTTTTTCACTTCAAAATAGATTTGAACAATTCGAAGCATTTTAAAATGTTTTTTATTTTCTTATTTGGCAGTAAAAACTACGATCACTAGATGTTGAAAATTTGAAAAAATATTACCTTAATCTTGAATGTTCCTTCAAGAATAATAATCAATTCGATATTGATGGTCTAGATTTATTTGCTGAATTAAAAATATTAATAAAAATAGTACAATTAGAAGATAATAGTTTAATTGATGCATTTAATCAAATAAAAATATTTAATTCGTTTCCAAATACTTAAATTGCTTGTGGAATAATGTTCATAACTCATGTTACCGTTGCTTAAGCGGAAAGAAGTTTTCAAAATTAAATTTGTTAAAATCTTACCGAAGAATTAAAATGTCACAATAAAGGTTAAGTGAATTAGTTATATTGTCAATTGAGAAATACTTATTAGGAGTTATTGATTATAAAAAAATTAAATAACTTTGTATCTAAGAAAAGTTAAAAAAAATAGACTTCATATAAATAATAATAAAAAATTATAAAAGTTAAGGCCCCTCGTAAAATTTGGATTTAGGCCACAAAATTTGTCAGGCCGCCCCTATGATAAAGAAAGGATCATGCTCATATATGGTATTCAACAGCATTTGCCCATAAATGTTGGGAGAATTATAGGTGATGGGATGAAAAAATTTTGTTTCAAGGATCGTAAATGCTTGTTTTTTCTGTCTATAATCACTCGCTTAGCGAGACGATATGAAGTACCCATGGACAATTTGTAGACATAAAATACTTATTTTGTTGAATACCTCCCCATGGTCCGGAACTGGTTGCACGCAAACATCATACTTTAGAAATTCCAATATTGATTAAGGCAGAGAAGGGAGAAAATGTGTCACGACCCGGAATTCCTACCTTCGAGATCGTGATGGAGCCTAACATTTCACTAGCTAGGCAAGCCAAAATTAGAGAATTATTAAACCAATCCTTATTCAATTCAGTAAATAACATCAAATAAGCCCAAACGAAATAAAGCGAGTACGGATTATTATAAATGCTTTAACACTTGCTACAACCCAGATCTGGAGTCACAATTCCCAAATATATTACTCATATATAGCCCCTCAGTCAAGCATCACAGTCACTCGTAATCATCCCCTCGGGCATACCTCACAATCACTCGTAACAATCTCTCGAGCATACCTCACCATCACTCATGCCTCCCAGTCACTCAGCACTCGGCACTCGCACTCAGTAGGTACCTGCGCTCATTAGGGATGTGTACAGACTCCGGAGGGGCTCCTTTAGTCCAAGTGCTATATCAAGCCAAATAATGGCATAATCACTCAGGCCCTCGGCCTATATCAAACATGTTGCGGCGTGCAGCCCGATCCTATAAATATCCTCACAAATTAGGCCCTCAGCCTCACTTAGTAATAAACCTCTCAATCCACTCAGGCATTTCAGTAAAAACAGGGTACTCAGTCCAAAACAATATTTGTATGCATCAAAACAGAGTAATAAGACTGAGTTATGCTGTAAACAGGTATAACCATGACTGAGTATAGATTTTTCAATCGAAACTGTGAGAGGATAATAAGAAAAAGGTCCCTAAGGGTCCAAACAGCACTGGCAAAAGGCCCAAACATGGCATTGAGCCCAACTTACAGAAACTCTTTCTAAAATACATAAATGTCATTTAGTTTCAACAAAATACACAACTTTACAGTTGCTACGGGACGGACCAAGTCACAATACCTAAAGGTGCACACCCACATGCCCGTCACTTAGCATGTGTGTCACCTCAAAATAGTAGTATGATACGAAATCCGGGGTTTCATACCTTCAGGACCTAGATTTACAATCGTTACTTACCTCAAACCGGTCAAATCTCTACTTCGCAATGCTCTTGCCCCTCGATTCGACCTCCAAATGCTCTGAATCTATTCACAACCTGTACAATACCATCAATTTATGCTAAAGGAAGGAATTCCACAAGAAAAACTTTCAAATTAGACCCCAAAATAGAAATAGGCAAACCTGACCCCCAGGCCCACGACTCGGAATCTGGTAAAAGCCACAAATTACGAACACCCATTCACTCACGAGTCCAACCATACTAGTTTCACTCAAATCCGACTTCGAATCGACATTCAAAACCCAAAAATTTATTTTATGAAGTTTCTACAATTTTTCCCAAATTTTCACCTCAAAGTACTAATCAGATGATGGAATCATTGATTATATTCATGTATATTAACCAAATCCGAGTTAGAATCACTTACCCCGATGAATTTCTTGAAAAATCCACGAAACATCACCACAAACTGAGCTCCCTAGGTCCAAAATGTGAAATAATGCCATAAACCCCGTTTATATAGTGCACCCTCTAAACTCCCACTATGCAGTCCGCGAAATTCCAAGCGCGGCCGCACCTCTCAGCTCCTGCGGTCGCATAAAAATGGTGCGGCCACACCTTTTGGTGGCTGCACTATTAGAATTTACTATTTTGGTCATAACTTTTTCTACAAATGTCCAAATGATGACTTCTTTACCTTTATGGAAACTAGACACGAAGGGATACAACTTTTATGGTTGAATCATCTCAAAATTCCTTGTAGATCAAAAGATATAGGCTTCCGAAGTCGGACCAACGGATTTGCAGAACTTTTCCCTAGAGTGCTGCCGCGGCAAAATTATGCGGTCCGTACCCCTCCTTCGCGGTCCGCGAAATTCTGCCGAGGTCCGCGTTTTCAAAACACCAGAACTATACCAAAGTTTCGGAAATGCCCGGACTCGCTCAAAACTCACCTCGAAACACATCCGAGGCCTCCACAACCTCAACCAAAGGTAATATCAAGTCCTAACGTACCATACAAACTAAATCAAGCTCTTAAATCACATCAAACAATAACAAAAACATGAATCGCACACCAATTCAAGCCTAATGAACTTGAAACTTCAAGCTTCCACAACCGATGTCGAAACCCATCAAACCTCGTCCGAATAACCTCAAATTTTGCACACACGTCACAAATGACACTACAAACCTACTCCAACTCCCGAAATTCCATTCTGACTCCGATATCAAATTTTTCACTGCCAACCAGAAATCGCCAAATTTCCAATTTCACCAATTCAACCCTAATTCTACCACGGACCTCCAAATTACATTCCGGGCACGCTCCAAAGTCCAAAATCACCTAACGGAGGTAACTGAACCATAAAAATTAAAATCCAAGATCGTTTTCTCATAAGTCAACATCCGGTTGAATTTTTCCAACTTAAACTTCTAAATAAGTGACTAAGTGTCTCATTCCACTACATACACTCTGGGTCTGAACCAACCACCTTGATACGACACAATATGGTTGAATAACACATAAAGAAGCAGAAACGGGGAAAACGGGGCTATAACTCACGAAACAACCGGCCGGGTCATTACATCCTCCCCCTCTTAAACAAATGTTCGTCCTCGAACGAGTCTAGAAACATACCTGGAGTCTCAAATAGGTGTGGATATATGATCCGCATCTCCCGCTCAGTCTCCCAGGTGGACTCCTCCACAGGCTGCCCTCTATATTACACCTTTACTGAAGCTATGTCCTTTGACCTCAACTTTCGAATCTGCCGATCCAAAGTAGCCACCAGCTCCACATCATAAGTCTCCAACTGAACCGTGCTGAAGTCCAAAACATAGGACGGATCGCCAACATACTTTCGAAGAATGGAAACATGAAATACCGGATGCACACTCGAAAATTAGGTGGCAAGGCCCAATGAACCGGGGGGCTCAATTTACCCCTCTTCCCAAACCTCATAACACCCTTAATGGGTGATACCTTCAGCAATACCTTCTCCCCAACCATAAATGAACCGGGGGGCTCAACTTACCCCTCTTCCCAAACCTCATAACACCCTTCATGGGTGATACCTTCAGCAATACCTTCTCCCCAACCATAAATGAACCGGGGGGCTCAACTTACCCCTCTTCCCAAACCTCATAACACCCTTCATGGGTGATACCTTCAGCAATACCTTCTCCCCAACCATAAATGAACCGGGGGGCTCAACTTACCCCTCTTCCCAAACCTCATAACACCCTTCATGGGTGATACCTTCAGCAATACCTTCTCCCCAACCATAAATGAACCGGGGGGCTCAACTTACCCCTCTTCCCAAACCTCATAACACCCTTCATGGGTGATACCTTCAGCAATACCTTCTCCCCAACCATAAATGACACCTCACGAACCTTCATGTCTGAATAGCTCTTTTGCCTAGACTGCGCCGTGCGAAGCCGCTCTTAAATCAATTTCACCTTATCTAAAGCATCCTGAACCAAGTCTATACCCAAGAGTCTAGCCTCACCCAGCTCAAACCATCCAACTGGAGATCTACACTTCCTCCCGTATAAAGCCTCATACGGAACCATCTGAATACTCGACTGATAATTATTGTTATATGAAAACTCTGTGAGTGGCAGAAACTGGTCCCATGAACCCCCAAAGTCAATAACACAAGCACGCAACATGTCCTCCAATATCTGAATAGTGCGCTCGGACTGCCCATCCGTCTGAGGATGAAAGGTTGTGCTCAACTCAACCTGAGTACCCAACTCTCGTTGCATGACCCTTCAAAACTGCAATGTGAACTGAGTACCTCTATCAAAAATGATGGAAACTGGGAAACCATGCAGACAAACAATCTCTAAAATATAAATCTCAGCTAACCGTTCTGAAGTATAAGTAGTACCAACAAGAATGAAGTGTGCGGACTTGGTCAGCCAATCCATAACAGCCAAAATAGCATCGAACTTCCTCGAAGTCCGCGGGATCCCAACTACAAAGTCCATGGTGATCCACTCCCACTTCCACTCTGGAATATCTAACCTCTGAAGCAAGCCACCCGACCTCTGATGCTCATACTTAACATGCTGACAGTTGAGACACCAAGCTACAAACTCAACTATATCCTTCTTCATCCGCCTCCACCAGTAGTGCTGTCTTAAATCCTGGTACATCTTCGTGGCACCCGGATGGATGGAATACCGCGAGTTGTGGGTCTCCTCAAGAATCAACTCCCGAAAGCCATCTACTTTAGGCACACATATCTGGCCCTACATCCTCAACACACTGTCATCACCCATAGTCACATCCCTAGCATCACCTCGCCGGACCCTGTTATGAAGAACGAGCAAGTGAGGGTATACTGACACTCCCTGATACGGTCATAAAGAGAAGACCTGGAGACCACGCAAGCCAATACCCGACTAGGCTCCGAAATATCCAATCTCACAAGTTGGCCCGCTAAGGCCTGTACATCCAATGTTAACGATCTCTCTGCTGCTGGAAGGTATGCCAAACTCCCCAAACTCTCTACGCGGCGAGTCAAGGTGTCGGCCACTACATTGGCCTTCCGCGGATGGTACAATATAGTGATATCATAGTCCTTTAGAAGCTCCAACCATCTCTGCTGACGCAAATTAAGATCCTTCTACTTAAATAGATGTTGCATACTTCGATGATCGGTATAAATCTCACAATGAACCCTATACAGATAATGATGCCAAATCTTTAAGGCGTGAACAATGGTTGATAACTCAAGATCATGCACCGGATAATTCTTCTCATGGGTATTCAACTGGCGCGAGGCATAGGCAATCACTGTACCCTCCTGCATCAAAACACAACCAATGTCTATCCTCTAGGCATCACAATACACGGTATAAGAACCTGAAGCTTATGGCGAAATTAACACTGAAGTTGGGGTCAAAGTAGTCTTGAGCTTCTGAAATCTCTCCTCGCACTCATCCGACCACCTAAATAGAGCACCCTTCTGGGTCAAATTGGTCAAAGGGTGAAGCAATAGACGAGAATCCCTCCACAAAGTGACGGTAATAACTCGACAAACCATGAAAGATCCTAATCTTCGTGGCTGAGGACGGTCTAGGCCAACTCTGCATCGCCTCTATCTTTTTCAGATCCACCTAAATACCCTCACTAGACACCACGTGCCCCAAAAATGCTACTGAACTTAGCCAAAACTCACACTTGGAGAACTTTGCATAAAGCGTATCCTCCTCAATCTCTATAATACAACCGTCAGATGCTGAGCATGATCCTCCTGGCTACGAGAGTACACCAGGATGTCATCAATGAATACAATAACAAAGGAATCCAAATATGGATGGAATACACTGTTCATCAAATTCATGAACGCTTTTGGGGCATTGGTCAGCCCAAAAGACATCACCAAGAACTCATAATGGCCTTAACGGGTCTTGAAAGTTGTCTTAAGAATATCCGAATCCCGAGTCTTCATCTAATGATACCCGGACCTCAAATCAATCTTGGAGAACACCCTCGTTGCCTAAAGCTGGTCAAATAAATCATCAATACGAGGCAAAGGATACTTGTTTTTTACTGTGACCTTGTTCAACTGCTTGTAATTAATACACATCCTCATGGAACCATCCTTCTTCTTCACAAATAGAACCGGTGCACCCCAAGGTTACACACTAGGCCGAATAAACCCCTTATCTAGGAGTTCCTGAAGTTGTTCTTTCAATTCCTTCAACTCCGTCGGTACCATACGATATGGTGGGATAGAAATGGGCTGAGTGCCCGACACCAAATCAATACCAAAGTCTATATCCTTGTCAAGCAGCATGCCTGACAGGTCTGTAGGAAACACATCCGAAAAATCACAGACCACTAGAACAGAATCAATAATAGGAGTCTCTGCACTGGCATCCCTCACAAAATCCATAAAATATAGGCAACCCTTCTCAACCATACGCTGATCCTTCAAGTATAAAATCACCCTGCTCGATACATTAATCTATAGAACCGTTCCACTCGACCCTCAGGAATCCCGGCATCGCTAAGGTCACGGTCTTAGCGTGAAAATATAGAATAGCATGACATGGGGATAACCAATACATGCCCAATATCACATCAAAGTCAACCATACTAAGCAACAATAGATCCAATCGGGTCTCTAGACCCCCAATAGTCACCACACATGACTGATACACGTGGTCCACAATAATAGTATCGCCCACAAGAGTAGATACATGTACAGATGAAACTAAAGACTCACGGGGCATATCTATAAAATGAGAAAAATATGAGGAAACATATGAATATGTTGAACCAGGGTCAAATAATACGGAGGCATCTCGGTGACAGACTAAAACAATACATGTGATAACGGCATCTGGTCTGGCTGGGAGTGCATAGAAACAGGCCTGACCACCACCTGATCGACCTCCCCCTCTAGGACGACCTCTAGCTGACTGACCTCCGCTCCTAGCTGGCTGGGCGGGTGGTGAAGTAACTAGAGCTGAAGTCGATGGCTGACTCCTCTGCTAAGATGAACCCCCATGACGATGAGGACACTGCCTCCACATATGCCCAAACCCTCCACACTTAAAACAACTCCCTGGTGCGGGGGACGGAGACTGAAGGGAACCCCTAGCACCGGGATAACTGGTAGAAAAACCTGGCATGGAGGATCCCTGAACTGATGGAGCATGGGACGAACTCTGGGTTGGGAGATCACTGAATGACGAATGGCCCTGATGAGAACTGTGAGAACCATGACCTGATGATGCACCACGATGGACTGGGCGAGCTGACTGAGCATGCCTGAAGGGACGGCCTCTGTCGGACTGGAACTAACCCCCATGAGGAGCACCACTAAATTCACCCTGACCACGAGGCCGTTTATCCTTCCTCTCATTCCTCTCCTGACCACGAAACATCTCAATCTATCGAGCAATGTCGACAACCTCATCAAAAGTAGCACCAGACATTCTCTCTTTGTTCATAAGCAATCAAAGCTGAAAATCGAGGCTATATATAAGCCTCCTGGTCCTCTCTCGATCGGTGGGAACCAACCAGACCGCATGACGGGCCAACTCGAAGAACCGCATCTCATACTGTGTAACAGACATATCACCATGTCGAAGCTTCTCAAACTGCCTACGCAACTCCTCTCTGCAGGACTCAAGTACAAACTTCTCCAGAAGAGAACAGAGAACTGGTTCCAAGTAAGAGGCGTTGCGCCAACCGGCCTACTCCTCTCGTAGGCCTCCCACCAACTAAATGCAGCCCCAAAAAACTGGAAAGTAGTAAATGAGACCCCACTGGTCTCCAGAATACTCGTTGTCTGAAGCATTCTCTGACACTTAACCAAGAAACCCTGTGCATCCTCACCCTCAGCACCACTAAACTACGAAGGCTGGAGTCTCCCGAACCTCTCCAATATGCGCTAGGCTGGAGGTGCCCCTGGTGTCTGAAGTCCCTAAATAACATGCTCAGGTGTGCGAGCAGCGGGAGTCTGAGTGCCTTCCCCGGCCTGAGAAATGGTTTCTGGCCGTGGTAACTAAGACCGCCTGAGCAAGGCCAGTACATACTGATAAACTCCGGGCTAGGGCCTCCTGAAGGCCAGGAATCACAATAGGCACAGAGGGTGCGTAAGATGGCCCGCTGGAGAATCTGCGGTTGGGATCTGATCTGGAATAACTAGAGGGTCTACAGGTACTGGCCTCGGCTGCTGCGGGGGCTGCACCCCTATGCCTACCATGGCCTCGGCCTCCCGTAGGCCTGACTGGTGGTACTGGTAGTTGGTCACCCTATCCGATAGTACGGGTCCTCACCATCTATGAGAGAATGAAACAATAGACGTTTAGTTACCGGAATCAATGGATTCGCACGACAAGAATTTAAGAATGCGAGATTTTTCCTAAAGGTTTTGCAGCCTCTCGAAGATAAGTACGGACGTCTCCGCAAGACTCTACTAAACCTGCTCATGACTTGTGAGACCTATGCAACCTAGGCTCTGATACCAACTTGTCACGACCCAAACTACCATGTCGTGATGGCGCCTATCGTGGTACTAGGCTATCTGACTCATTACCAAAAACAACGCGATATTTTATTTCAAAGCTAATTTCAAGCTATTTCATAGCAAAACTTCATAAAGAAATTCAAAACAAATGAAAAGTGCGGAAAGAAAAGCCCGACATCGGGTGTCACTAGTCATGAGCATCTATAATATCTGTCTGATAATACTAATACTTATACGGTCTGGAAAATAACTAAAAACATCTATAGGAGGATAGGAAGGAGAAGAGCAGGGTTGCGATCGCCAGGCAGCTACCTTGCTAACTCTGATAGATCCCGACAGATGAAATCAACACTCGCTAGTACGTCCAGTAACACCTGGATCTGCTTACAAGGTGTAGGGAGTAACGTGAGTACACCCAGGGTCGGACCTACGTGTGAAGGTGAGGGGTCACCGGAACCCCTTAACCTCGGGAAAAATACAGTATATATATTTTATATCAATATGTATATACATTAAGGACCCCTTAAATATTTTATGTGTGCCCCTAAACACAAAAGCTGGGCAGAAGACTTGGTTTAAGAAAGCAGTCAAAGTACCTTCACTTCTATGATGTCCCAAGTTCGAACCATATCTCCTACAACTTCTATAATTCTATTGTACTTTTACTTTTTTTGAATTCAATGATTGTTTAATTACTTAGTAGTCAACCAATTATATTTTTATAACCTTTTCTAAATTCAATTATAATTTGATGCTTCTACATAATAATAAACTTAAAACTTAATTAACTTTTTTTTCAAATCCCCGGCACATTCAAAAGTCTGAATATTCATTAGCCTCCTCCTTCACAAATAGAGTAGCAAACTCTTCTACCTCCCTTCAATTTAGTTAATTCTTTTTCAGTTCTATGCATCTCTTCTAAATCCGATAGTTCTATTAGGTGACAATAGTGATGATTGAATTTGAGTCTCTTCTTCTTTGATTTTATTTGAGTCAGTTTTTTTCTTTTGAAAAATTACGCAAGAAAGATATTATAAACATTTGCGCTTTTTATTTATGTAAAGTATATTTAGATTAGCAGTTGACTCTTGAATCATTTGGAGGAGAAAGCATTAAATTATATTTCATATATGTAATATACTACTGAGTTAAGGAGTAAAGGTTTTTGTTGATTCAATATTAATTTAGTTATATTGCTTACATATGAATGGTCAATTGGAGCTGCTGAGTATTGAAAACAATCTACCTAAAAAGCAAAAATAGAAGAAAGATCATTCTTTGATTGAGAAGGAAAGGTCCTTCTGTGATTGAGAAGAAAGATCCTTAGGTGATTGAAGAAATTTATTTTTCTTGGAATCGTTATTTTTTAGGAAGTTCTTGTTCTTATGAATTTCGATGACGTATTTTTGGCGAAGTTTAATTCTTTTCAATCAAGTTCTAGTTTTAAGAGACAATGCCTCTCATTTTATAGATGAGTTTGATGTGAAATAATCCCGACCATGATATGAGTGGACGATGTACTTATGTTATATTAGTACCAAATTAATGATATTCGATAATATCGAAGTTTATATTTTAATGATAGTTATCATAATCATTAAGTTTTTATAGACTTGAACATCGAACTTTATCGCTAGCTAGTACTTGGTATACTAAAGATAGTGCCCCCGCTATGCTCAAATCCTGGGTCCGCCTCTGTACACCAACTCAGTAAGTAACAACAGTAAATAAAGATTGAGCAGTAGTGACAAGTAGTGAAACACATAAAGTCGACATCATGAAATCTCAGTAAAATACAACACGCTTTCAAATCAGTATTCTGGACACGCTCCTAAGTCCAAAATTACCTAACGGAGCTAACTGAAACATATCCAAATCCGAGATCGTTTTCTCATAATTCAACATCCGGTCGACTTTTTCCAACTCAAACTTCCAAATAAGAGACTAAGTGTCTCATTCCACTTCGAAACTACTCCGGGACTGAACCAACCACCCCGATACAACACAATACACTGAATAACACATAAAGAAGCAGAAACAGGGAAAACGGGCCTATAACTCACGGAACGACAAGCCGTGTAATTACATGTAACAGTTAAGACAAGGAAAGAGATAATGTAATAAAAGCAGGAAAACACGGAAAACAAATAATTTGGCGGCGCATAAGCACTTGTCACCTCACATATACACCGCTCACATGAAATTCACATAGAAAATAGTCTGAGGGTTCCTAATTCCATCAAGTCAAGGTTAGACACAACACTTGCCTCGCTCCAAAGACCACTCACTACTCAACCACAGATTTTCCTCTCAAACAAATCTCTGGACCAATAAAATCTAGGAAATTACCAACCACGGGATTCAAATTAAGCCTTAGGAACTACCCACGATTGCAAAGAATTCAATTTAGGCCATTTTTAAAAAAGTCAACAAAAGTCAACCCCCGTGCCTGCTTGGTCCAATCCCGAAGATTGGACCAAAACCCAATTATCCATTCACCCCCGAGCCCGGTTATGTAATATGTTTTTGAATCCGACCTCAATTTGAGGCCTAAATCCTCAATTTACCAATCCCTATTTCTACCCAAAAACCCCCAATTCCATCATGAGAACTCTAGATTTTTGGTTGAAAACTTGTGAAATGAATGAAAGATTGAAAGGAACTAGGTTAGAATCACTTACTAATGATTTGGGGAAAAAGGATCTTGGAAAAGTCTCCTCTAGGGTTCTAGGTTTTGAAAAATTGAAGAATGAACCAAAAATCCCGTCTAAGTCTTATTTTGGTCAATTGTAGGTGTCGCATTTGCGACCTGGGGTTCACAAATGTGAATATCATCACATCCCTGCTTTCTTTGCAAATGTGAAGAATAGTTCACAAATGCGAACTCTGATCCATCCGAAAATGCGACCCATTGATCACATTTGCGATCACTGCCTACCCAACACCCATTTCGCAAATACGAAGTTCTGTTCGCAAATGCGAATTCTGGCCTCCCCAGCTACTCTTCACAAATGCGATGAGTAGATCGCAAATGTGAACCAAGCAGTGGTCAAAAATGCGATGATTGACCTTACAATTGCGAGATCTGAGGCCTGCAACAAAAACTGAAGCACACCAGCAATGTTCTAAGACCAAATTCACTCCGTACCCTACCCGACACTCACCCGAGCCCTCAGGGCTCTAAACCAAGCATGCACACAAGTCTAAAAACATCATACGAACTTGCTCGAGCGATCAAATCGCCAAAATAACACCATACGAATTAAACACCAAATCAAATAAAATTTTCAAGAAAACTTTAAAACTTCTATTTTCACAACCGGACGTCAGAATCACGTCAAACCGACTCTGTTTCTTACCAAATTTGACAGACAAGTCATAAATGTAGTATTGAGCCTATACCAGAATCCGGAACCAAAATACGGATCCGATATCCAAAAGTCAAACATTGGTCAACCATTTCCAATTCATTAAGCCTTAAATTCTCAATTTCTATAAAATGCGAAAACTCGTGATAGGGACTTCCGAATTCGATTTCGGGCATAGCCCAACTCCCAAATCACGATACTGACCCACCGGGACTGTCAAAACATGAATCCGTGTCCGTTTGCTCAAAATGTTGACTGAAGTCAATTCAAGTGGATTTTAAGGCAAAATTTCATAGTTTTCTCAATTTTTCACATAAAAGCTTTCCGGAAAGACGCTCGGATTGCGCATGCAAATCGAGGAAGGCTAAAACAAGATATTTAAGGCTTCGGATCACAGAATTAGGTTTTAAAACATAAGATGACCTATCAGGTCATCACATTCTCCACCTCTAAAACAATCATTCGTCCTCGAACAGACATAGAAAAGTACTTGAACTGGTGAAAAGGTGGGGATATCTACTCCACATGTCCGACTCGGACTCCTAAATAGTTGCCTCGACGGGCTGACCCCTCCACTACACTCGGATTGAAGGATAATTCCCCGACCTCAATTGACGAACCTGCTGGTCTAGAATAGCCACCGGCTCCTCCTCGTAAGTCAAATCCTTGTCCAACTAGGTAGATCTGAAATCTAACACATGGGACGGATCGCCGTGATACTTCCGGATCATGGACACATGGAACACCGGATGAACTGCTGATAACCCCGGTGGCAACGCAAGCCTGTAAGCCACCTCTTCCACTCTCTCCAGAATCTCAAAGGGCTCGATATATCAAGGGCTCAACTTGACCTTCTTTTCGAACCTCATTACACCTTTTATGGGCGATACCCGGAGCAACACTCTCTCCCTAACCATGAATGCAACATCATGAACATTGCGTCCAGCATAACTCTTCTGCATGGACTGAGCTGTGAGAAGTCGATCCTGAATAATCTTGACCTTATCCAAGGCATCCTTTACTAGGTCTGTGCCCAACAACCGAGCCTCCTCCGGCTCGAACTACCCAACTGGCGACCGGCACCGCCTACTATATAATGCCTCATAGAGAGCCATATAGATGCTCGACTGGTAGCTGTTGTTGTAGGTGAACTCTGCAAGGGGCAAGAATTGATCCCACGATCCTCCGAGTCTATAACACATGCACGGAACATATCCTCCAATATCTGAATAGTGCTCTCGGATTGTCCGTCTGTCCGAGGATGAAATGTTGTGCTCAACTCAATTGGCATGCCTAACTCACGTTGTACTGCCCTTCATAAATGTGAGGTGAATTGCGTACCTCGATCACAAATGATAGACATGGGTACACCGTGAAGACGGACGATCTCGCGGATATAAATCTCTTCCAACCGCTCCGAAAAATAGGTAACTACCACAGGAATGAAATGCACTAGCTTGGTCAGCCTTTTCACAATGACTCAAACTGCATCGAACTTTATCTGAGCCCAAGGGAGCCCAACAACAAAATCCATAGTGATATGCTCCCACTTTCACTCAGGAATCTCTATCTTCTGAAGAAAAGCACCAAGTCTTTGATGCTCATACTTTACTTGCTGACAATTTATACACCGAGCTACATAAGCAACTATATCCTTATTCATCCTCCTCCAACAATAATGCTGCCGCAAGTCCTGATACATCTTGGCGATGCCCAGATGAATAGAATACTGGGAAATGTGAGCCTCCTCAAGAATCAACTCACGAAGTCCATCCACATTAGGCACACAAACACGACCCTGCATCTTCAAGACTTCATCATCTCCAATAGTAACCTGCTTGCCACCACCGTGTCGCACTGTGTCCCTAAGGATCAATAAAGGAGGTTCGTCATACTGCCAATATCTGATGCACTGAAACAAATAAGATCGAGCGACTGTAGAATCTAGAACACGACTGGGATATGAAATATCCAACATCACAAATCAGTTGGCTAAAGTCAGAACATCTGATGCAAGCGGCCTCTCACCAACTGGAATTAACGCAAGGCTGCCTATACTCGCTGCCTTTCTACTCAAGGCGTCGGCCACCACATTGGACTTCCCATTAGATACAAGATGGTGATATCATAGTCTTTCAATAGCTCTAACCACCTCTTCTGCCTCAAATTGAGATCCTTTTGCTTGAACAAATACTGAAGGCTCCGATAATCCGTGAAAACCTCATACGACACGCCATAATGATAGTGCCTCCAAATATTCAGCGCATGAACATTCGCTGCCAACTCTAAGTCATGGACAGGGTAATTCTTCTCGTGAACCTTCAACTGCCACGACGCATATGCATTCACCCTTCCCTCCTGCATCAATACCTTACTGATCCCAACACGATTTTTACCGTATAAGATTGTGAACCTATGGACAACACCAACATCGGCACTATAGTCAAAGCAGTCTTGAGCTTCTGAAAGCTCGCCTCACACTCGTCTGACCATCTAAACGGGGCACCCTTCTGGGTCAACCTGGTCAATGGGGCTGCTACAGATGAAAACCCCTCCACAAATCAACAGTAATAGCCCGCCATACCTAAGAAACTCCTGATCTCCATGGATGAAGTGGGTCTAGGCCAATTCTGAACTGCCTCAATCTTCTTAGGATCCACCTGAATGCCCTCTACTGATACAATTTGCCCCAAGAAATCAACTGAATCCAACCAAAACTCACACTTTGAAAACTTATCATATAGTTGGCTGGCTCTCAGAGTCTGAAGTACAATCCTAATATGTTGCCCTTGCTCCTCTCGACTGCGGGAGTAGATCAAGATGTCGTCAATAAACACAATCAAAAAGGAGTCCGAATAAGGTTTGAACACTCGGTTCATCAAATCCATGAATGCTGTTGGGGCATTTTCAACCCAAAGGACATCACTAGAAACTCACAATGCCCGTACCGAGTCCGAAAAGCTGTATTAGGGACATCAGATACCCTAATCCTCAATTTATGGTAGCCATATCTCAAATCAATCTTCGAAAAAACCTTAGCACCCTAAAGCTGATCAAATAAGTCATCAATCCTCGGCAATGGATATTTTTTCTTGATGGTGACTTTGTTCATCTATCGATAGTCTATGAACATCCTCATCGATCCATCCTTCTTCTTCACGAACAACATAGGCGCACCCCAGGGCGAGACACTAGGTCTAATGAAGCCCTTATCAAGCAAATCCTGTAACTGCTCCTTCAATTCTTTCAACTCTGGCAGGGACATACCGTATGGCAGAATAGAGATGGAATGAGTGCCCAGAGCAAAATCAATACAGAAACCAATATCCCTGTCGGGTGGCATCCCGACAGATCTGTGGGAAAAACCTATGGAAACTCACGAATAACTGGTATTGAATCCATGGAAGGAATCTCTGCACTAGAATCGCGGATATAAGCCAAATAAGCTAGACACCTCTTCTTGACCATATGTCGAGCCTTCATATAAGAGATATCCCTGCTGGTAGAATGGCCGGGAGTCCCCCTCCACTCTAATTGAGGAAACCCCGGCAAGGCTAAGGTCACCGTCTTAGCGTGACAGTCCAATATAGTATGATAAGGTGACAGTTAATCCATACCCAAGATAACATCAAAATCAACCATATCAAGAAGTATAAGGTCTACACTAGTCTCAAGACTCCCGATGGTGACTAAACAAGAACGATAAAAATGATCTACAATAATAGCATCCCCCACAAGTGTGGACACATACATAGGAGCACTCAAAGAATCACAAGGCACAACCAAATATGAAGCAAAATAGGATGACACATAGGAGTAAGTAGAATCCAGATCAAATAGAACTGAAGCATCTATACTGCAAATTGAAACAGTACCTGTGATAACAACATCAAATAAATCAACCTCAGGCTTTGCTGGAAAAGCATAACATAGGGGCTGGGCCCCATCACCCTAAACTACGTCCCTAGGACAACCTCTAGTTGGCTGGCCTCCACCCCTAACGACCTGACCTCTACCTCTATCAGTCTGGCCTCTACCTTTAGCTGCCTGACCCCTGCCTCTAGCTGGCTAAGCAGGAAGTGCAGCAACTGGTGCCGGAACCATGGCATGAGAACCCTGATGTTGTGGCGGGATGCCCAATAATCTTGGACATGTCCTCCTAATATGCCCATAACCACCACACTCGAAACATCCATCTTGGTATTGTGGTTGCGAAAACTGAGACTGACAAAACGGGCCGGATGACCATGGTAATAACTCTAAATAGGAGGTGCACTAATAGGAGCTAGTGGTGCACTGTAGGTTGGCTATCAATAATGAGGCACATAAGGACCATGACTCCCTGAAGCACCGTGGGATGCTTGAAGCGCTGAATGAAATGGCCTGAGGATGGCCTCTACCAAAAGTTCCCTGCCTCCAGATGACACACCGTCGAACTCACCAGAATGAAGAGGTATCTTGTCAGACCCCTGACCTCCAACCATCTCGGCTCGCCTGGCGACATTGGTAGCAGCCTGGAAAAAAATCTCACTCTAGTCTCCTTAGCCATCTACAATCTGATAGACTGAGCAAGTCCGTCAATAAACCTCCTCACTCACTCACTCTCTCTCTCTCTCTCTCTCTAGAAAGCAGAAGAAGAGCATGACGTGCCAAATCCATAAAACGGGTCTCATACTAAGTAACAGTCATACTGCACTACTGGAGATGCTAGAATTGATGACGATGCTCCTCTCTCAATGTGATAGGGAGGAACTTCTCTTGGAAGAGCTGAGAGAACTAGTCCCAATTAAAAGCAGGCAACCCAGCTGGTCTGGTCAACAAATAATCTCTCCACCATTTCTTGGCAAAGCCAGTCATTTGAAATGCAGAAAAATCGACCTTATTGGTCTCCACTATACCCATGTTCCGTAGCACCTAATGAATAATGTTAAGATACTCCGGGGGATCCTATGAAGAAGCACTACTGAAGTGAACTGCAAAGAGCACAACCGGCTACACTACTCCGACTGGATGAGCTGCTGGAGTCTGATACTGGGGAGCCATCTGCTCTGGAGTGTGAGTAGCAGGAGTCTGTGCTCCTCCTCCACCCTGAGAGACTGTTGGTGCCATGGGGAATGCGTCGGTCTGGGACACACTCTCCATAAGGCCCAATAAATGGACCAAAGAGTCCAGAAGCACTGTGGTGGTAATGAACCCCTCCGGAACCTGAGCGGCCTGACCGGAACAGTCTGGGCTAGAACCTCCTCGTCAAACTCTACCTGAGGCTCCACTGTTGGGGCTGCTTCTCAGGCTCCGGGTTGAGCCCTACCTCTGCCTTGGCCTCTGGCACGGCCTTGGCCTCGACCTCTGCCCCTCGTAGAAGCTACCACTAGAGGCTCTGGTTGTTGCTCAACTGAAGATGTGGTACATGTTCTCTCCATATGCGAGAGAATAAGAATAGAAAGAGTTCAATTAGCATTGACAGAATAAAATTGCACGACAGAGAAGAATAGAAGTGAAATTTGTTCCTAAACTTCATAGCCTCTAGAAGATAAGCACACGTGTCTCCGTACCGATCCTCCAGACTTTACTAAGCCTGCTCGTGAATTTTCAGATCTAGGCAACCTAATGCTCTAATACCAACTTGTCTCGACCCGGAATTCCAACCTTCATGACCGTGATGGCGCCTAACATTTCACTGGCTAGGCAATCCAACGTTAGAGAATTATTAAACAAATCCTTATTCAATTCAGTAAATAACATGAAATAAGATCAAATAAATTAAAGCGAGTACGAATTATTATAAATGTTTTGACACTTGTTACAACCCGAATCTGGAATCATAATTCACAAACTTCTAGGATTTAATACAAGTAAGAGTCTTAAATAAATCCAACTGTTGAACGAAAGAAACAGTAAAAACAGGGTAAGATAGATGGGGACATCAAGATCTGAAAACGCCAACAAATCTACCTTGAGTCTCCAAAGAACCAGTCTGAGCTGCTATGCCTCTCGATCAGTTGGGACCAATGCCAAAATCTGCACAAGAAGTGCATAATGTAGTATGAGTACAACCGACCCCATGTACTCTATAAGTGTCGAGCCTAACCTCAACGAAGTAGTGACGAGGCTAAGGCGAGTCACTCACACTACAACATGTACGCAATATATAAAATAAAGACAAACGGAAATACAGAATGGAATAAAGCAGTGAATTCCAAGTGATGACTACAACTCCAGGAAATGAGCCAGCAACGTTCAGAATTTACCAATCCTTAAATGAAAAAGAAAATACTGTAAAGATAACACATCTCAGGGAAATATAAACACATAGAAACTTCCGAATTCAATTCTGGGCATACGCACATGTCCCAAATCACGATACGGAGCCATCGGGACTGTCAAAACACGAATCCGGGTCCGTTTGCTAAAAACATTGACCGAAGTCAACTAAATTGGATTTTAAGGCAACACTTCATATTATTCTCAGATTTTCACATAAAAGCTTTTCGGAAAGACGCGCGGACTGCGCATGCAAATCGAGGAAGGCCAAAACAAGATATTTTAGGCTTCAGATCACAGAATTAGGTTTTAAAACATAAGATGACCTATCGGATCATCACCTTTTATTGGTAAAAAAGAGCTTCACACGTGTAATAAATCTTGATGACTCAGTAGTCTATGTGGAGCAATGAAGACACGACAGCTGGACGGGACTCTATAAAGAGGTATGAGGCAAATAGGCACGGCAAATCACACCCATGGGTTAATTAGCTATGGAAGTCTCAACCTGATTGAAAAGATGAAGAGACACAGTCAAAGTGTATTTGGATAGAATAAAGGGCAGATTCAGAGATCTTCAAATAAGAGATCCATACGTTACACAACATTCACGCAACAGTTATGGTTGATTTATTAGAACGTTACATTAGTGTCATAATTAGTCATTAATGCTCAATCACTGAAAAGGGTGGACGTTATATTAGGAAATTCCATATATAAAGGAGAAAAATATAACCTGTAAAGGGGGAGAAAAAAATATTCGAACTACCATTGCAATACACTTACCTTTTGTGCATCTTACTGCTTTCCATTTACGAGTTTACCTACAATTATTATCTTATTCTTTGGTTATCAAAAACCCGTGTTCTTCTTAAAATAGCTTTGGGCAAAGAATCCAATTCTTTGGTTAAACAAATTGGTTCTGTTACTAGGAATCTGATAATCTTTGTTTGCTTTTCAAGCGATATCCTATGAACTATGTCGAACTCCAACAACAACAACCAGAAAAGGAATGGAACCCCAGTTCCATCGCCTTCAGGAACACCACGTGGTTCAAGGGAACAATCCCCAGAAAGATCCAATAACAACAACGATAATAATGATCAAACGGTGGAAAAGATCGGGTAAAGCAAATTATTGCAGAGTGTGTGAGCCAAGCTTTGCAAGAATTTGCGAGGGGATTACCAGCAGTGTTACCTGCACCACTGACACCACCTCCCAATAATACCATCACCATGGAAAATCCTCAATCTGGGTTGGCAAACTCAGGAAGGGGAGATACTCCTAATGAATCTCTCGAAGCGAGACCAGGTATCTCTAATAACTCTGAATTACAGACTTTATTACTAACTTTGCAGAAATAAGTGAAGGAACAAAACGATCGAATCGAACAAATTCCTAGAGTACCACATGTTATCAAAGGCATTGACGTTGATAGATATTCTCAACAACCTTGAAAACCAAGCGCAGCACCCGTACCCATTCCAAAGAAGTCTAAAATGCCCGATGTACCTAAGTATGATGGGGCAACCAACCCACGCGACCATGTGACTGCTTTTACCACCGGAGTGAAGGGCAACGACTTAAAAAACAAGAAATTGAGCCGGTCCTAGTTAAAAAGTTTGGAGAATCACTTACTAAAGGGGCGCTAACCTGGTATTCTCTTCTCCCTGAAAACTCTATTGATTCTTTTGCTGAGCTTGCAGATTCTTTCATAAAGGCACACTCTGGTGCGCAAAAGTTGGAGAAAAGGATGGAGGACATCTTTAAAATAAAACAAGGAGACACGGAACTACTTCGTGAATTTGTAGACAGGTTTCAATGAGAAAGAATGCAACTACCAAGGGTGCTTGATAATTGGGCAGCCATGGCATTCACAAGTAATCTAAATGACAAAAGTTCAGAAGCCACGAGGAGACTCAAGGAAAGCTTGAGAGAATTCCCATCTACAACATGGAACGATGTTTATAACAGTTATAGTACTAAACTTCGAATAGAAGAAGATACCATTGCTCGTCCGAAAGAAGAAGATTATACCAGATCCAGACGTTCAGAATCAAACAGGAGATCAGGTAAAAACAGGTACGATCCTTACTTGGGATCATCAGGATGTGAAACTCGTCCCAGGTTCAAAAACACCAGGTGATATTATGGACCACCAAGTAGAGATGCGGGCTCGTCCTCATCTAGATCCAGAAGGGATCAAGATCAACGATCTAGAGGTAATGCGTGAATTGGGGATCACACTTTTAATGTAAGTACCTTCGAAAAAATTTCAGTGTTAAGAAATATGGGTGATAAGGTTCGATGTCCCAAAGAGATGAGGTCGAACCTGAACAAGAGGAACCCAGATCTCTGGTGTGAATTCCATAATGATCATGGACAAAGAACTGCAGATTGCAGATTTTTGCAAGGTGAGGTAGAACAATTATTAAAACAGGGCTATTTGACAGAATTGTTTCGTGAAAAGGGTAAACAGGCATACATGAAGAACATGCAAGAGCCCCAAAACCTCCATCTCCAAAATGAACCGTCAACGTGATACACTGAGGTGAAGAAGTAAACAGAGTTGTCTGCAAAACGACCACAAAGTTCACAATTACACACGGAAAGCGGGTTCGTGAAAATCTAGAAGCAGACGATATAACCTTCGATGATGCAGATATCGGCAAATTAATACTTCCTCACAACGATGCTCTGGTAAAAAGAGTGTTGATTGATCCAGGTAGTTCAGTCAATATCATTTTGCTAAGAGTCGTGGAAGAAATGCTATTGGGGAATCAAGTAATCCCAAGGACACGAGCCATATCAGGGTTTGATAACTCTACGGTTATAACAAAAGAAGAAATTGAACTTAGCACTTAGCTGAGGAAGTGATCAAAAGTAACAGGTTCCAAGTCATCGATACTGACATGGCTTATAACATAATTGTGGGAAGGCCATGGATCCACGACATGAAATCAATACCATCCACCTTGCATCAGGTAATTAAATTCCCCTCTGAATGGGGGATTCAGCAAATTAGAGGCGAACATCAAACCGCGAGAAATATAAATTCCGTGGTACACTACAACAAAAAAGTAGAGGTGAAAGAATCAAAGGATAAGGAAATCTCCCAAGCAGGTGACACCGTCCAAACAGGCATGGAAGAAATTACTACCCAAATAGGTACGAAAGATATTACTGCTGAAACAGGTAAGAAAGAAAATACTTACGAGAAAGTGAATCAAGTCACCACGGAAGAGGCATTGAACCACGCAGATGTAGATTCTAGACCGGGCGTCATTCATGAACCAGAGGAAGATGAGAACATCAAAACAACTACGGAAGAGCTCGAAGTTGTTCCATTGCCTGAACAAAAGCCTGAATAGAAAGTGTATATAGGCACGAGGCTGAGTCCCGGTCGAAGAGGTAAGTTAATTGATTACTTAAAGGCTAACGCAGACTGCTTTGTGTGGTCCCACTCAGATATGACAGGTATCCCGTTAGAAGTGATGACTCGTAAACTAAATGAATATCCATCCTTCGTACCTGTTAAGCAGAAGAAAAGAAAGCAAGGACCATTCAAGAACCAAGTGATTGACGAAGAGGTACAGAAACTCTTAACAATTGGTTCAATACGAGAGGTAATGTACCCTAACTGGCTAGCTAACACTGTGGTAGTACCTAAAAAGAATGGAAAATGGAGAATATGCGTAGATTATAATGACATAAATAAAGCATGCCCCGAAGATTCATTCCCGTTACCACATATAGATCAAATAATTGATGCCACCGCAAGTCATGAATTTTTAAGATTTCTAGATGCGTATTCTGGTTATAATCAGATAAATGGATCCCTCAGACGAGGAAAAAACCTCCTTTGTTACAAGCAGGGGGACTTATTGCTATAAAGTCATGCCTTTTGGCTTAAAAAACGCTGGAGCCACATATTAAAGGCTAGTGACCAAGATGTTCCAGGAACATCTGGTAAAAACAATGGAAGTTTACATTGATGACATGCTGGTAAAATCAACACGGGCGGAAAACCATTTCCAGCACCTCTCTATTACCTTTGACATTTTACGCAGGTATAATATGAAGCTGAATCCAGAAAAATGCGCTTTTGGCGTAGAATCAGGTAAATTCTTGGGTTTCCTTGTATCAAACAGGGGAATAGAGGTAAATCCTGATCAAATTAAAGCTATAGAAGAAATACCTGATGTACTTATAAACAAAAAAGAAGTTCAAAGACTAACGGGAAGAATTGCAGCCTTAGGAAGATTTATTTCCAAATCTTCCGAGAAAAGTTTTAAATTCTTTGTAGTTCTCAAAATCCGTAATCGGTTCGAATGGACTAAAGAATGTCAACAGGCTCTCAAAGACCTAAAGTCTTATTTATCAAAACCTCCGTTTTTGTCAAATCCAAAGGAGGGGGAGCGGCTATACGTCTACCTTATTGTCTCGGAAATTGCTGTAAGTGCAATATTGGTAAGGGAGAATAAAGGTAAACAATCTCCTATTTATTATGTAAGCAAGACATTACTAGATGCTGAAACTAGGTATCCACATCTAGAAAGTTAGCCTTAGCTCTAACCATGGCATCTAAAAAATTAAGGTCATACTTTCAATGTCATCCAATCACAGTTGTGACCTCGCATCCATTAAGAAACATACTGCATAAACAAGAACTATCAGGAAGATTAGCCAAGTGGGCCATAGAATTAAGTGAGCATGAAATAATATATCGGCCTAGGAATGCAATCAAGTCTCAAATCTTAGCTGATTTTGTCGTTGATTTTAGTAATAGCATTGTCCCTAAAGTGGAAAAAGAGTTACAACTCTTCAACGGTGTTAATCCAGGTCTATGAAACCTATTTACCGATGGTTCTTCCATTGTAAAAGGTGTCGGCTTAGGCATAGTCTTAATATCATCCACAGGTGAAAAGACACGACAGGCTATCAAATGTTATCCTATAACTAACAATAAAGCAGAGTATGAAGTTGTTATTGCAGGATTAGAACTTGCACGAGAGCTTTCAATCGAGAAAATCGTGATCAAAAGCGATTCCCAACTGTAAATCATATGCAGGGGACTTATATCGCTCCAGAGACTCGTATGCTACAATATCTGGAAAAGGCACGAGAGCTCGTGAGATAATTCAAAACATGGAAGGTAGTACAAATACCTAGAGAGGAAAATACAGAAGTAGATGCATTAGCTAACCTCGCAGCAGTCTCGAAAGTAACAAACAAGGAAAATACAATTGTCGTTCATCTATTCCATTCAGCGATCGACCGGGATAGAAATGAAGTAACTTTCAATAATTTAACCTGGGATTGGAGAAACGAAATCCTAAATTTTTTACAGAATGGCACCGTACCTGAAGACAAGAAAACAGCTCAAGCACTGCACCGCAAAGCTGCACGGTACTGCCTCATTCGCGACTCATTATATCGCAAGATGTTCGGAGGGCCCCTAGAAAAATGCCTCGGACCTAACCAAACAGAGTTTGTGATGAAAGAAGACCATGAATGACACTGTGGAAATCACTCAGGGGCGAGATCCTTGGTAAAACCTTAATCAGAGATGGATATTATTGGCCTAAGATGGAAGAAGAGGCCGAGGACTTCGTATCCAAATGCGACAGGTGCCAAAGGTTTTCCAATAACATGCATCGACCAACGGAATTATTGCATCCAATAACATCCCCGTAGACCTTCATGAAATGGGGGATGGACATAGTGGGACCTCTTCCCACAATTCATAGGCTCGCAATTCACAGAATTCTTTGAAATCTGGCAAATTAAACGGATCACTTCAATGCCATACCATCCCGTGGCCAACAGTCAGGCTGAGTCAATGAATAATGTCATCATCAACAATCTAAAGAAGCGGCTAGATAGAGCCAAAGGAAACTGGCCTGATGAGTTACCAGCGGTACTATGGGCATACAGAATAACTTCAAAAATAGCTACGGGAGAAACTCCTTTCGCTCTTGTCTATAGCTCAGAAGCCTTAATACTTTTAGAGATTGGCGAACCAAGCTTAAGTCTTAAAAAAGCCACGGAGGAAGCAAACGACGACGAATTGAGGACCAATTTGGACTTGCTCGAACCACGGAGAGAAGCAGCACGGATACGGATGGCAGCTCAAAAACAAATCATAGCGCGTTATTACAACCGTAAATCTCATCTCAGGTACTTCAAGATTGGGGACTTCGTCCTCAAAAAAGTCTTTCAATCAATGAAAGAAACAGGCGCAGGAAAGCTAAGTCCAAACTGGGAAGCACCCTACAAAATCCGAGGCATAGCTGGGAAGGGCGCCTACGAGCTGGAAGCTATGGACGACAGAATCCTACCAACAAGTTGGAATGCCATTCACTTGAAGAAGTACTACTTTTAAGGAAAAGAAGTACCCCCGGTCAGGGATGACACGTTCGATTTTATTTTGAACATTTAAAATTTTACTAACCTTTTTAGATGATAGGCATAAAGCTAACCCATCACCACATGATGATATTAGACCTGCAAAGACGCGAGGAAATAACTAAATTCCCGGTCTAGGGTTACTCTTTCTGATGGACATTTTAAAGGGTTAAGCAGTCATCATCTAAAAACTTTATACCTTCGAGTCCTGTATATTATTCCTTTTCAGGAAAAAGGACCACAAGGAAGGAATAATCAAGTGCTCGAGATTTCATTCTTCAAAGCTCAAACACTTGGGGGACTATACAGTATGGAAGGCAAAGACGAAGCAAAAAAGACTATCAAAAATTCAAAGCTCGAGCCTGAAGATCTATCTACCCAACAAGCCAAGTGATACGAGCAAAATCGAGAGAGCCAAAGACTCAAACACAAAGCCTAATCCAAAAAACCTATGAATATGTTCAGGTTAAAAGGCAAAATGTTAGCCACGAGGAAGAAATGTGCATCTTTGTACTTATGGATAAAAGATCATCATCATTGTACTCATTCAAAACTATTGTAACTAAAAACAGTTACGAAATCTTTGTACTCATATAGAACACTGTTATCAAATAAAACAGTTGCAGATGAAAGATCAAAATCCTTGTACTTGTTCAAAAAACTGTTATCAAATAAAATAGTTACGGATGTAAGAGAATTTCCCTCATGCTTATTGAAAACTATGTTCAACAAAAACAGTTACGGGTGAAAACCCCAACTTGAATAAAAACTGTTACGAATGAAAAACAGTTGCTCTCTTGTATTAACTCGAAAAAACTGTTACATACAGAAAACAGTTACGAAATATAAGTGTATATCAAATCTGTTAAAAGAAAACAGTTGCAACATGAGTTTTAGACGATAATCAAACACATGTAAATTGTTGTGAAAGTTCAAACAAAATATTTTCCTCAGAAACATTCTTAAAACATGTGAAAAATTCCTACCACTCTATTGCATTATTACACCTTTATGAAGTTGATACGTTCTTCATTAAGTGTCGATCAGAAGGGCCCTCTTTCACAAATTATGCCTACTACAAAAGGGCACACATTTTATATGACACAGTGCCTATTACGAAAAGGTGCGAGTAATCTAAAGCATTCTATATGCAAAACTCAAAGGTAAAACTAAAACCTCAAAAAATAAAACATGCAAAAGACTTAAAGGGTAGAACAGAAACTCAACGGAAAACAAAAGTCATACTTGTATTAATATATTAAAACAGCTAAGTAAAAACTAAGTATTAACTTATACTTAGCCGTATAGAATTTTTATACATTGAGGTGCCCATAAGTTGTCATTTGGGGACTTTAAAGAGATCCAAATTTACCCCCGATAGGACTGGGGGTAACCACCAATTGAGACAAAGANAGTAAGAGCAGCTTGGGACGAAGAGGCTCGGACAGCAGGAGTCTCATCTTCAGGTAGGGAAAGATTCAAACCTTGTTGAGCCTTTTCCATGGCTTCCTTGGTTTTAACAATTTCAGCGTTAAGGTCGAAATCTCCCCAACTCATTTTCGTCATTGTATCGAGGCGAGAATTCATGTACGCCCAGCTAACATCGACAGTTGCCGCCTCTTCGAGAATTTCATAATCTCTCTCCCATATCTGAAGCTCAGCTCTTAAGCCATCCTTATCAGCTTCATGGGCAGCCCTCAAAGGTACAATTGACTCCTCCAGAGATTGGATTTTGTCTAAAGCAACGCGAAGATCCTCCTGAGTCCGGGTGAGTGACTGCACAAGCTCGTCTGAGTATTCCTCCTTCTGATCCAGCAAGGCTTTCAAACTCCTAACTTCTTCCGAGGCACGGGATAATTGCTCAGCAAACGAAGACTCAAGAATGATCTTGTCTTTGTCCGCTTGGTTAGAAGAAGTCATCTCCACTGCCAACTCCGCATCCACGACTCTCATTTGCCGCTCCAAGGTACACTTTTCTTCTTCTAAGGCCTCTATATCGAGCCTCAGGCTTTCATATTTCCCCATCCAAATCCCTGCTTCAGCATGCCACTTCTTTAGCTCTTGCTCTGTGTTAGAAATCCTCTTCATGAGTTTTGTGCCTATGAGGTTGATCTACAAAAAGAAAATCAATTAGATACGGTAATTACATGTATAAAAATGAGATACAAAAGAATGAACGTTACCTTCAAGGAGGAATGCACAACCTCATTAGTCCAGGTAAGAGAACTGTGACTATCTAGCTTGGTCCTCTCTGTTGGGCCAATTCAGCCACACTTCGGGTTGGCTGGATTTCTTAAAAAGGCTCCCATCAGCCAGAACCTCAATTAGCACTTGCCTCATCTCCGTACTAGAAGACCCTACTTCTCTAACAGGAGGTACGGAAGCATGCTGACATGAAGGATCCACGGGCAATGAAATATGTGGATCTAAAGAATTCTCAGGCACATAAATCTGAAGAGCTGAGAAAGCCATGGGCAAGGCAGCAGCAGGAGCATAAATGGCCGAAAGAGCAGAGGAAATAACCGGAACGGACGAATAGATTTCTCTAAATGAGGGAGCAAAAACAGCCAGAGGTGCCTTATTAGCAGCAGGGCCAAAACCTTCGTGGAATAGATTATCCACAGAATCATGTGCAAGAGAAGAAGAAGAATCCTCGGGGGTAGAAGGTCTGACATCAGGTACAGAAGACACTGCCACGGGTGTAGACTCATCGTCTGAGACCACTCTTCTTCTACGTGACCTGTGCACCAAAGTGCCCTCCTCTTCTTCTTCTTCTTATAAGGTCCTAGACCCACCAACTTTCCACTTAGAAGAAGAGGAACCAGTAATAATCTCCTAGGCCTTAGCCAAAGACATATTCAAAATGGATGCACTAGACATCCCCCGAGCAGAAAACCCTGTCAAAAAATGAAAAAAAAATAATGATGTGAAAGCCATAATTGAAGATGTCACTTCGTGACTGATGCAGCCGCAAGAAAACCCTAAAAGATGCTGAACAATTACAAAACCAACCCAGGAATGACACGTGGCATAAGCATTAAATGAAAATGACAAGCGACACTTATGTACAGGAAAAGATGCAATGATTCGAGTGAAGCGGCGGCAAAATATTCCCGCCATAAATGAGTATCCACTTACCAAATATTAATTGATAAATATATGGTAAGTGGGGGGACTATCTGTATTGGTAAAAAGGAGATTCACACGTGTAATAAATCCTGATGACTTAGTAGTCTACGTGGAGCAATAAAGACACGACAGCTGGACGGGACTCTATGAAGAGGTATGAGTCAAAGAGGCACGGCAAATCACACACATAGGTTATTAGCTACGGAAGTCTCAACCTGATTGAAAAGATGAAGAGACACGGTCAAAGTGTATTTGGGCAGAATAAAGGGCAGATTCAGAGATCTTCAAATTAGAGATCCATACGTTACACAACATTCACACAACAGTTACGATTGATTCATTGTAACATTACATTAGTGTCATAATTAGTCATTAATGCTCAATCACTGAAAAGGGTGGACGTTATATTAGGAAATTCCATATATAAAGGAGAAAAATACAACCTGTAAAGGGGGAGAAAAAAATATTCGAGCTACCATTGCAATACACTTACTTTTTGTGCATCTTACTGCTTTCCATTTACGAGTTTACCTACAATTATTATCTTATTCTTTGGTTATTAGAAACTCGTGTTCTTCTTAAAATAGCTTTGGGCAAAGAATCCAATTCTTTGGTTAAACACACATTCTCCACCTTCAAAACAATCGTTCGTCCTTGAACAGACATAGAAAAGTACCTGAACTGGTGAAAAGGTGAGGATATCTACTCCGCATGTCTGACTCGGACCCCCAAGTAGCTGCCTCGACGGGCTGACCCCTCCACTACACTCGGACTGAAGGATAACTCTTCGACCTCAACTGACGAACATGTCGAGCTAGAATAGCCACCACCACCTCCTCATAAGTCAAATCCTTGTCCAACTGGACAGAACTGAAATCTAACACATGGGAAGGATCGCCGTGATACTTGCGGAGCATGGACCCATGGAACACCGGATGAACTATTGATAACCTCGGTGGAAACACAACGTGTAATCCACCTCTACCACTCTCTCCAGAATATCAAAGGGCTCGATATACCTAGGGCTCAACTTGCCCTCCTTTCCGAAAATTACACCCTTCATGGGTGATACCTGGAGAAACATTTTCCCCTTGACCATGAATGCAACATCACAAACTCTACGATCGGCATAACTCTTCTTCCTGGACCGAGTTGTGCGAAGTCGGTCTTGAATAATCTTGACCTTATCCATGGCATCCTTTACTAGTTCGATACCCAACAATCGAGCCTCTCCCAGCTCGAACCACCCAACTGGAGACTAGGACCGCCTACCGTATAATGCCTCATAGGGAGCCATCTGGATGCTCGACTGGTAGTTGTTGTTGCAGGCGAACTTTGCAAGGGGCAAGAACTGATCCCACGATCCTCTGAAGTCTATAACACATACGTGGAGCATATCCTCCAATATCTGAATAGTGCGCTCGGACTGTCCGTCCGTCTGAGGATAAAATGTTGTGCTCAACTCAACTCGCGTGCCCAACTCACTATGTACTTCCCTCTAGAAATGCAAGGTGAACAGTGTACCTTGATAAGACATGATAGACATGGGAACACCGTGAAGATGGATGATCTCGCGGATATAAATCTCTGCCAACCGCTCTGAAGAATAGGTAACTACCACAGGAATGAAATGCGCTGACTTGGTCAGCCTATCCACAATGACCCAAACTGCATCGAACTTCCTTTGAGTCCGTGGGAGTCCAACAACAAAATCCATAGTGATACGCTCCCACTTCCACTCAGGAATCTCTATCTTCTAAAGCAAACCACCAGGTCTCTGATGCTCATTCTTTACTTGTTGACAATTTAGACACCGAGCTACATAAGCAACTGTATCCTTCTTCATCCTCCTCCACCAATAATGCTGCCGCAAGTCCGTACCGATCCTCCAAACTCTACTAAGCTTGCTCGTGAGTTGTGAGACCTAGGCAACCTAGTGCTCTGATACCAACTTGTCACGACTCGGAATTCCCACCTTTTGGACCGTGATGGAGCTAAATATTTCACTAGCTAGGCAAGCCAACATTAGAGAATTATTAAACCAATCCCTGTTCAACTCAATAAATAACATCAAATAAAGACAGAAAAGGAAGTGTCGAGCCTAACCTCGACGAAATAGTGACGAGGCTAAGGCGGGTCACTCACACTACAACGTGTACGCAATATATAAAATAAAGACAGAAAAGGAAATACATAATGGAATAAAGCAGTAAAATGCAAGTGATAACTACAACTCCAGGAAATAAGCCAGCAGCGTTCAGAATTAACCAATTCATAAGTGCAAAAGAAAATACCGTAAAGCTAACATAACTCAGGGAAATATAAACACATAGGTTGTTGCAGTGTGCAACCCGATCCTATCGTACGTCACATAATCCTCCCTTATTTCCTCATAACAATATAAATAATAATGAATATATATATATATATATATATATATAGTGTTGTAACGAGCAACCCGATCCCACCATATCATAATCATATTTCACCCTTAATCCACCAAACAATCCAACCTTATTACACCTGTTGTGGCGTGCAACCTGTTCCCAACGTACAGTGTAGATTCATCCTTATTCCACCTCAACATATTACCCTTATTTCACATGTTCCGGCTTGCAACTTGATCCCGCTATATCAGTATCAAGTACTCAATATGCATAGTAAAACTCACAATTCAAGTCACAGAAAACCCTTTACAATTCCGAAACACCAAACTGAAACAAATAGGAACCTTGTACAACATGATAATCTGAATAAGCAATACTACACAGCGAGACCAATCCAGAATTTGCAACTAGAGGGTACAAATAAACCAACTTGAGCAAGTACTAGGAGATCATGAAACTATAGAAAAAGAGCTAACATCATGAACAGGAGGAAACAATGACTAACAAGTAGAAATTAGGCATGGAAACACATTTAAAGCATGTAATAATTAAGACAGGGAAAGAGATAATGCAAGAAAAGCGGGAAAACAGGGAAAACAGAGAATTTGGCGGCGCATAAGCACTCGTCACCTCACATATACGCCGCTCATATGAAATTCACATAGCAAATAGTCCGAGGGTTTCTAATTCCCTCGAGTCAAGGTTAGCCACAACACTTACCTCGCTCCAGAGACCACTCACTGCTCAACCATATCTTTGTCTCTCAAACAAGCCGTCGGACCAATAGAATCTAGAAAATTACAAATCAAATGATTCAAATTAAGCCTTAGGAACTACCCATGATTCCAAAGAATTCAATTTAGGCCATTTTTGAAAAAGTCAACCTTAGGCCCGCTTGGTCCAATACCGAAGTTCGAATCAAAACCTGATTATCCATTCACCCGAGTCCGGTTATGTACTTTATTTTGGATGAGTAGATCGCAAATGCAAACCCAGCAGTGGCTGAAAATGCAACGATTAACATCGCAATTGCGAGATCTGACGCCTGCAACAAAAACTGAAGCACACCAGCAATATTCTAAGTCTAAATTCACTCTGTAGCCTACCCAAAACTCACTCGAGCCCTCGGGGCTCTAAAATAACTATACACACAAGTCTAAAAACATCATACGAAGCTCGCGCGATCTAATCGCCAAAATAACACCTAGAACTACGAATTGAACACCAAATCAAATGAAATTTTCAAGAAAACTTTGAAATTTCTATTTTCACAATCGGACGTTCGAATCACGTCAAACCAACTTAGTTTCTTACCAAATTTGACAGGACATTAATAAATGTAGTATTAAACCTATACCGGGATCCGAAACTAAAAAAATGGACCCGATATACAAAAGTCAAACATTGGTCAACCATTTCCAATTTATTAAGCCTTAAATTCTCAATTTCTATAAAATGCGATAACTCGGGCAAGGGACTTCCGAATTCGATTTCGGGTATACGTCCAAGTCCCAAATCACGATACTACCCACCGGGACCGTCAAAATACGAATTCGTGTCTGTTTGCTCAAAACGTTGACCAAAGTCAACTCAAATGGATTTTAAGAAAAAATTTCATATTACCTCAGTTTTTCACATAAAAGCTTTCTGGAAAGACGCCCGGACTGCGTACGGAAATCGAGGAAGGATAAAATAAGATATTTAAGGCTTCAGATCACAGAACTAGATTTTAAAACATAAGAAACCTATCGGGTCATCACAATGTGGGTACCTTCTCTTCTCCCACTTCAACATATATTCTCGTGTATCTCCAACAAAAATTACAGGAACAAGTTGCAATGAGAAAAAATTGGGATATCTTTGCAAAGACACGAGCAATGATTAGAGCGAAGATCGAACATGTTATGTCGGAGTTTACAGACACAAAAAAGGGTCAAATTTTCATATGTCAAACTCTTCATAATCATGTTGCTTACACATCCCCTACCATATGCTCGATGGATAATTTTCTATATAATTTGTCTAATGCTGTCAAGTGCTTCAATGGTTCAATTTTTCAGCAACATCAATTTACAGGTTCGGACCAAAATTCATTCACCCATTCACTCTCGATCCCGATTCTGTAATTTGTTTCTAAATTCGACCTCAATTCGAGGTCTAAATCTCAATTATACAAAAATCCCTAATTCTACTCAAACCCCCAATTTCCACCATGAAAATCCTATATTTTATGTTGAAAACTCATGAAATGTAATGGTCAATTGAAAGAGAGTAGGTTAGAATCACTTACCAACAAATTGGGGAAGAAAATCTCTTGGGAAAATCGTCTTTAGGTTTTCTAGCTTTTGAAATTTTGAAAGAATGACAAAAATCCCGTTTTCAAGTCTATTTTGTTCACTAGCGTCAAGCCTTTTTCGCGTTCGCGGAGGGCCTGTCGTGTTCGCGAAGAGCATGGCCTAAATCGCCTACGCGATCGCGAGTAACGCTACGCATTCGCAAGACTGTTCTCGCGTTCGCAAGACTATTCTCGCGTTCGCGTAGAGTTACTTCAACTCCCCTTCCCAGCCTACCTAATGTTACGCGTTCGCATAGAGAAAACCCCCCAGTGCTCCACGTTCACGACCGTAGTCTCGCGTTCGTGTAGGAGAAAAACCCACCCAACCCAGTTCACACTTCGCGTTCGCGAGAGTGCCTTCGCGAACGCGAAGAAGGAAACCAGAAGGCACCTGAAACTGCAGAAAAAAAAACAGATTTCTAATTTTCAAAAACATCTAAAGCCTATCCAAAACTCACCCAAGCCCTCGGAGCTCCAAATCACACATGCACACCAGTCCTAAAATGTCATACGAACTTGCTCGCAATCAAAACACCAAAAAAATGCCTAAAACTATGACTCAGACACCAAATCAAATGGAATTTTCAAGAAAACTCTAAAACTTCTATTTTCACAATCGAACGTCCGAATCGCGTCAAATCAACTCTTTTTCTCACCAAATTTGACATCCAAGTCATAAATATTATAGTGGACTTGTACCAGGATCTGAAACTAAAATACGGACCCAGTATCACTAAATCCAAACATTAGTCGATCTCTAAAAACCATAAAACTTTCAAACTTTAAATTTTCAACAAAAATCAATAACTCGGGCTAATGACCTCCGAATTTGATTCCGGGCATACACTCAAGTCCCAAATTATGATACAGGACCGTCAAAACATGAATCCGGATATGTTTTCCCAAAACGTTGACCGAAGTCAATTTAAATGAATTTTTAAGGAAAAATTCTTATTTTTATAAGTTTTTAACATATAAGCCTTCCGTAAGAACACCCGGACTGCGCACGCAAATCGAGGATGGCTAAAATGAGGTTTTTGAGACCTTGAAACATAGAATTAGGTTCTAAAATATAAGATGACCTCTCAGGTCAACACATTCTCCACCCCTAAAACAATCGTTCGTCCTTGAACAGACATAGAAAAGTACATGGGCTGGTGAAAAGATATGGATATCTACTCCGCATATCTGACTCGGACTCTCAAGTAGCTGCCTTGACGGGCTGACCTCTCCGCTGCACTCGAACTGAAGGATAACTCTTAGACCTAAGTTGTCGAACCTGTCAGGCTAGATTAGCCACCGCCTCCTCCTCGTAAGTCAAATCCTTGTCCAACTGGACAGAGCTGAAATCTAACACGTTGGATGGATCGTCATGATACTTCCGGATCATGGACACATGGAACACTAGATGAACTGATGATAACCCCGGTGGCAACTCAATCCTGTAAGCCACATCCCTCACTCTCTCCAGAATCTCGAAGGGACCGATATACCTAGAGCTCAACTTGACCTTCTTTCTGAACCTCAATACACCCTTCATGGGTGATACCCGGAGCAACACTCTCTCCCCAACCATGAATGCAACATCACCAATATTCTGCCTGGACTGAGCTGCGCGAAGTCGATCCTGAATAATCTTGACCTTATCCAAGGCATCATGTACTAGGTCTGTACCCAACAACCGAGCCTCCCCCGGCTCGAACCACCCAACTGGCGACCGATACCGCCTACCGTATAATGCCTTATAGGGAGCCATTTGAATGCTTGACTGGTAATTGTTGTTGTAGGTGAATTCTGCAAGGGGCAAGAACTAATCCCACGATCCTCCAAAGTCTATAACACATGCGCGGAGCGTATCCTCTAATATCTGAATAGTGCGCTTGGACTGTCCGTTTGTTTGAGGATGAAATGTTGTGCTCAACTCAAATCGCGTGCCCAACTCACATTGTACCGCCCTTCAGAAGTGCGAGGTGAACTGCGTACCTCGATCACAAATGATAGACACGGGCACACCGTGAAGGAGGACGATCTCGCGGATATAAATCTCTGTCAACCTCTCTAAAGAATAAGTAAGTGCCACAGGAATGAAATACGCTGACTTAGTCAGCCTGTATACAATGACCCAAACGGCATCGAACTTCCTTTGAGTCTGTGGGAGTCCAACAACGAAATCCATAGTGATACGTTCCCACTTCCACTCTGGAATCTCTATCTTCTGGAGCAAACCACCAGGTCTCTGATGCTAATATTTTACTTGCTGACAATTTAGACACTAAGCTACATAAGCAACTATATCCTTCTTCATCCTCCTCCACCAATAATGCTGCCACAAGTCCTGATACATCTTGGCGGCGCCCGAGTGAATAGAATACCGGGAACTGTGGGTCTCCTCAAGAATCAACTCACGAATTCCATCCACATTAGGCACACAAACACAACCCTGCATCCTCAAGAGTCTGTCATCTCCAACAGTAACCTGCTTGGCACCACCGTGTCGCACTGTGTCCCTAAGGACCAACAAATGAGGGTCGTCATACTGCCGATCTCTAATCTCCATAGCTGAAGTAGGTCTAGGCCAGTTCTGAACTGCCTCAATATTCTTAGGATCTACCTGAATGCCCTCTTCTAATACAACATGCCTCAAGAAAGCGACTGAATCCAATCAAAACTCGCACTTTGAAAATTTTGCATGCAACTGGATAGCTCTCAGAGTCTGAAGGACAATCTTGAGATGCTGCTCAAGCTCCTCTCGACTATAGGAGCAGATCAAGTTATCATCAATAAACACAATCACAAAGGATTCCAAATAAGTCTTGAAGACTCGGTTCATCAAATCCATAAACGTTGATGGGGCATTTGTCAACCTAAAGAACATCACTAGAAACTCATAATGCCTGTACCTAGTCCGAAAAGTTGTCTTAGGGACATCGGATACCCTAATCCTCAACTGATGGTAGCCAGATCTCAAATAAATCTTCTAAAACACATTGGCACCCTGAAGTTGATAAAATAAATCATCAATCTTTGGCAATGGATACTTGTTCTTGATGGTGACTTTGTTCAACTGCCGATAATCTATACACATCCTCACAGATCCATATTTCTTCTTCACAAACAACACAGGTGAAGCCTAGGGCGAGACACTAGTACTAATAAAGCCCTTATCAAGTAAATCTTGCAACTGTTCCTTCAACACTAGCGGGGCCATGCGATATGGCGGAATAGAGATGGGCTGAGTGCCAAGAGCCAAGTCAATACAGAAATCAATATCCTTGTCAGGGGAATCCCCAACAGGTCTGTAGGAAACACCTCTAGAAACTCACGAACAACTGGCACTAAATCCATGGAAGGAACCTCCGCACTAGAATCGCGGACATAAGCCAAATAAGCTTGACACCCCTTCTCGACCATATGTCGAGCCTTCATATAAGAGATAACCCTGCTGGTAGAATGGCCACAAGTATCTCTCCACTCTAATCGAGGCAACCCCGGCAAGGCTAAGGTCACCTTCTTGGTGTGACAATCCAATATAGCATGATAAGGTGACAACCAATCCATACCCAAAATGACATCAAAATCAACCATATCGAGAAGTAGAAGATCTACACGAGTCTCAAGACTTCCAATGGTGACCACACATGAATGATAAACACGATCTACAATAATAGCATCCCCCACAGGTGTGGACACATACACATGAGCGCTCAAGGAATCACAAGGCACAACCAAATATGAAGCAAAATAAGATGACACATGGAGTAAGTAGATCCCGGATCAAATAGATCTGAAGCATCTTTACTGCAAATTGAAACAGTACCTGTAATAACAACATCGGATGGCTCAGACTCATGCCTGGCTGGAAAAGCATAACATCGGGGCTGAGTCCCACCACCCTCAACCACGTCCATGGGACGACCTCTAGCTGGTTGGACTCCACCTCTAATGACTTGACCTCCACCTCTAACAGTCTGGCATCTACCTCTAGTTGCCTGACCCCTACCTCTAGCTGGCTAAGCAGGCAGTGCGGTAACTGGTGCCGGAAACATGGAACGAGAACCCTAATGCTGTGGCGGGATGCCCAATAATCTCGAACAGGTCCTCCTAATATGCCTATAACCACCACTCTCGAAACATTCATCCTGGTACCGTGGCTGTGGAAACTGAGACTGACCCGAACGGGCTGGATGACCACGGTAATAACTCTGAATAGGAGGTGCACTGATAGAAGCTGGTGGTGCACTGTAGGCTGGTTGTCCAGAATGAGGCACATAAGGACCATGACTCCCTGAAGCACTATGGGATGCCTAAATAACTGAATGAAATGGCCTAGGAGGATGGCCCCTACAAAAAGCACCCCTACCTCCAGATGAGGCACCGTTGAACCCACCAGAATGATGATGTCTCTTGTCAGATCCCTGACCTCCCTATGCAAGAACCATCTCGACTCGTTTGGAGACATTGGCAGCCACCTGGAAAAAAATCTCACTCCCTGTCTCCTTAGCCATCTGTAATCTCATAGGCTGAGCAAGTCTGTCAATAAACCTCCTCACCCTCTCTCTCTCTCTCGGTAGGAAGTAGAAAAAGAGCATGATGGGCCAAATCCACAAAACGGGTCTCATATTGAGTAACAGTAATACTTCCCTGCTAGAGATGCTCGAACTGACGGCGATGCTCCTTCCTCAATGTAATAGGAAGAAACTTCTTTAGGAAGAGCTGAGAGAACTGGTCCCAAGTAAGATCAGACAACCCAGCTGGTCTGGTCAACAAATAATCTCTCCACCATTTCTTGGCGGAACCAGTCATCTGAAATGAAATAAAGTCGACCCCATTGGTCTCCACTATACCCATGTTCCGTAGCACCTCATGACAGCTGTCAAGATACTCCTAGGGATCCTCTGAAGAAGCACCAATGAAGTGAACTGGGAAGATCTTAGTAAACCTGTCCAATGTCTACAAAGCCTCAGAAGACATAGCTGACCCATCACCGGTCTATGCCACAACAACCGACTAAACTATTCCGACTGGATGAGCTGCTTGAGTCTGGTACTAAGGATCCATCTTCTCCTGAGTGTGAGTAGAAGGAGTCTAGGATCCTCCTCCATCCTGAGAGACGGCTGGCGCCATGGGAAATGTGCCAGTCTGGGACACACTCTCCATAAGGCCCACCAAACGGACCAACGCATCTTGAAGCATTGGGGTGGCAATGAACCCCTCTGGAACCTGAGTTTGCCCGACAGGAACAATCTGGACTGGAACCTCCTCGTCAAAGTCTATCTGAGACTCCACTGCTGGGGGTGCTGGTAGGGCTCTGGCCTGAGCCCTGCCCCTGCCCCTGCCCCTGCCCCTGCCCCTGCCTCGACCTCGACCTCTGCCCCTCGTAGGAGCTGCCACTGGAGGCTCTGGCTACTGCTCAACTGAAAATGCAGTACGTGCTCTCACCATCTGTGAGAGAATAAGAGTAGAAAAGTTCAATTAGTATTGAGAAAACATAATCGCACGACAGAGAAGAATAGAAGTGAAATTTGTTCCTAAACTTCATAGCCTCTGGGAGATAAGTACAGATGTCTCTGTACCGATCCCCTAGGCTCTATTAAGCTCGCTCGTGAATTGTGAGACCTAGGAAACCTAGTGCTCTAATACCAACTTGTCACGACCCGAAATTCCCACCGCCGGGACTGTGATGGCGCCTAACATTTCACTTGCTAGGCAAACTAACATTAGAGAATCATTAAGCCAATTCTTATACATTTCAATAAATAACAACAAATAAGTTATACCAAGTTAAAATGAGTGAGGAAGTATATCACATCCTCAATATATATATTACTACTCGGATCTGGAGTCACAATTTACGAACTTCTAAGATTTACTACAAGTAAATGTCTGAAAGAAATACAACTGTTTTTGAAAGGAAAGAAACAGTAAAGTGCAATGTCTAGAAGGGGACTCTAGGGTCTGCGGACGCCGGTAGATCTACCTTAGGTCTCCTGTCGGATGAATCCAACAGCTAATCCCACGATCAGCTTAGACCCAACACCAAAATCTGCAAAAGAACAGCACAGTGCAGTATCAGTACAACCGACCCCATATACTGGTAAGTGTTGAGCCTAACCTCGACGAAGTAGTGACGAGGCTACGGCGGGACACTCACACTACAACATGTACGCAGTATATATGATAAAAACAGAAAAGAAAGACAAAATATAATAAAGCGGTATTTGCAAGAAATAACTACAACCCTCGGAAATAAGTCAATAACGTTCAGAAATTACAAATCCTTAAGTGCAATAGAGAATACCGTAAAGCTAACATAGCTCAGGGAAACATAAACATATAGGTTGTTGCGGCGTGCAACCCGATCCCACCGTACATATCATATTCCTCCCTTATTTCCTCATAATAGCATAAACAACAGTGAATATAAATAAAAGTGTTGTGGCGTGCAACCCGATCCCACCGTACATATCATATTCCTCCCTTATTTCCTCATAATAGCATAAACAACAGTGAATATAAATAAAAGTGTTGTGGCGTGCAACCCGATCCGACCATATCACAATAACACAATCATAGTTCACCCTTATGCCACAAAATAATCCACCCTTATAACACATGCTGCGGCGTGCAACCCGTTCCCACCGTACAATATCGATTCACCCTTATTCCACCGCAATATATCACCCTTGTTCCACCTGTTGCGGTGTGCAACCCGATCCCACCATATCAACATCAAGTGCTCAATATACACAATAAATTCACAATTCAAATCACAGAAACCCTTCACAATACTTAAACACCTAACCGAAACAAATAGGAAACTTGTACGTCATGAAAGTTCACATAATTAATACTACATAGCGAAACCAATTCAGAATATTCAACAAAAAGGTACCGATAAACCAGCTTAAGCAAATAATGGGGAACAATGAAACTACGGAAAGAACTATATCATGATCAGGAGGAAACAATGTCTAACAAGTAGCAATTATGCATGGGACACAATTAGAGCATGTAACAATTAAGACAGGGAAAGAGATAATATGAGAAAAGCAGGAAAACAGGGAAGACGGATAAATTGGCGGCACATAAGTACTCGTCACCTCACATATACCCCGCTCACATGAATTTCACATAGCAAATAGTCTGAGGGCTCCTAATTTCCTCAAGTCAAGGTTAAACACAACACTTACCTCGCTCCAAAGGCCATTCAATGCTTAATTATAGCTTTTCCTCTATAATCCACCTCTAAACCATCCGTATCTATCCAAAAACGACTCAATAATATCAATTATTGCTAAAGGAATCAATTACAATGTATAAATTTATATTTCCCAAACTTTCCCCCAAAAAGTCAAAAATCGACCCCGGGCCCGCTTGGTCAAAACCCGAGCTTCAAACCAAAATCCATTCACCACCGAGCTCAATTCTGTAATTTATGTCGAAATTCGGCCTCAATTCGAGGTCTAAATCCCAATTATACAAAAATCCCTAATTCTACCCAAACTCTCAATTTCCACCATGAAAATCCTAGATTTTAAGTTCAAAACTCATGAAATGTAATGGGTAATTGAAAGAGAGTAGGTTAGAATCACTTACCAACAAATTAGGGAAGAAAATATCTTGGGAAAAACCTCTTTAGGTTTTCTAGCTTTTGAAATTTTGAAAGAATGACAAAAATCTCGTTTTCAAGTCTGTTTTATTCACTGGTGTCAGGCTTTCTTGGCTTTCGCTCCTGCCGCCTTCGCAAAGAGCATGGCCTAAATAGCCTACACGATTTCAAGTAACGCTACGCGTTCGCGAGACTGTTCTCGCGTTCGCGTAGAGTTAGCTCAACTCGCCTTCCCAGCGTACCTAATGTTACGTGTTCGCATAGAGCAAACCCCCCAATGCTCCACGTTCGCGACCGTAGTCTCACGTTCGTGTAGGAGAAAAACCCACCCAACCCAGTTTACACTTCACGAGAGTGCCTTCGCGAACGCGAAGAAAGAAACCAGAAGGCACTTGAAACTGCAGGAAAAAAAAACAGATTTCTAAGTTTCAAAAACATCTGAAGCCTATCCAAAACTCACCCAAGCCCTCGGGGCTCCAAATCAAACATGCACACCAGTCCTAAAATATCATAAGAACTTGCTCGCGTGATCAAAACACCAAAATAGCGCCTATAACTACGAATCGGATACCAAATCAAATAGAATTTTCAAGAAAACTCTAAAACTTCTATTTTCACAATCGAATGTCCGAATCATGTCAAATTAATTTCGTTTCTCACCAAATTCGACAAGTAAGTCATAATATTATAGTGGACATGTACTGTCTTCCGGAACCAAAATACGGACCCGATATCAATAAATCCAAACATCAGTCGATCTCTAAAAACCATAAAACTTTCAAACTTTCAATTTTCAACAAAAATCAATAACTCGATCTAAGGACCTCCAAATTCGATTCCTGGCATACTCCCAGGTCCCAAATTACGATACGGAACCACCGAGACCGTCAAAATATGAATTCGGGTCCGTTTGCCCAAAACGTTGACCGAAGTCAACTTAAATAAATTTTTAAGGCAAAATTCTTATTTTTATCAATTGTTAACATATAAGACTTCCAGAAGAACACCTGGACCGCGCATGCGAATCGAGGACGATTAAAATGAGGTTTTTGAGATCTGGAAACACAGATGGTTCTAAATTATAAGATGACCTATTGGGTCATCACATATATGTAACTAAATAATGCAGGAAAGAGAGCAAAGGTAATGGTGTGAGACCAAGGAAGATTTAAAGGAAAAAATACAACAAAGTAAAAATCAAGAAGCAGAAAGCGTTAAGAAATGAAAATGAAAGTTATTCTGCAATAAAATTACAATCAATAGGTCAAAAACCCGTTTTCACCCAAAATTGTTTCCAACAAAGCAAAACGGTTACCATCAAGTTACCTCATGGCTATAAAATGGACGTTGACAATCTCTGCAGAGGTAACTTGGGAGATTTGAAAATTCCTCTTGTAAAGTTTATTTAAGTTTTTAATCATCTTCGTAGACCACAGTGGTGGCTACACTTTCATTTTAGTTCTAAATAAATTTCAAGGTTGGAAATAGCTGATGGCGAAACGACATCCAATGTCTGAATACTCCTCCATAAGGAGCGCTATGCTAAAATGAACATATTTGGCCTGATATAGAGCCCATATTCATATTTAAATCCATCCACGGACCTCAAGTCGATTCTAATTGCATCGTACTAGGCTGGTAAACTTTAAAGAGTCCTTAATAACCCCTCTTTCCCATAACACACAAGAACAACCATCATAACCAGAACAAACTTCCACAGTTCACAACCAAACGAACCGAGTGTCCTCCAGGCATAAATTCCCAATTTAACGACATTACCACAATCTTCATACTTGGTTTCAGTTCTTCAATCAATCAAGTGACTACACGTCACACTTATAAAATATTCCCGTAGGATACGCTTCCATGACCTTCCGCACCGGGTAACAAGTCTGCACATCCATACTATCGGCCACACAAACACTGTAAAGAAATTACAAAATCCGCAATCTGTATGCAAAGCCTCTCACACCAGACACCGATCTCGTGTGAGGCCAGAAACAATACCAGCTGACTCTAACCATCTAAGGCCCTTCTCGCTCATTCGAGCTCGTGATATTCCAGCCAATACCAAACGACAACCTTGATCATCAACTTCTGAATTTCCATGCTGCCCACTGCACCTAATCGTACCAATACGCAATTTTACGAGAATTTCATCATAACTACTGGACCACTAATAGATTAAGCACTTCATCATATATGAACCTTTTTCTTAACTCATTTCAACAGGACCGTTGCAACATGTGACTGAATTCTCATGTCCGCAAGAAATACCAACCTCAAGTACAACTCTTCCGGGATCCATCCACACATAACATGCCATAATACTTGAATGCCTCAAGATAAAATCAATTACGGTGGCTGTCAAGCCTCACATGTACCGCCACAAATCACATGCATAACTTAACACACTGAAGGGACTGATCTTTTCCACATGTCGATAACTAGAAGCCTCACAAGTAGATAACCATACAATCCAATCGTAGGTGGTGAGGCTCTCCCACTTAGCTTAAACCTACCCTTGTATAACTTGGAACCCACCAGGATTCTTCCTTCATTGTTGACATGATCTTGCACAATTAACCCACCACATTCCTTGAAATTCCTTCTGTTAACATTTCATGAACACTCTGAACCACTAGCCTCATTCACATGTTCGACCTCTTACTGGATAGCCAGTAGAATTCTTCAGAGAAGCTGCATCAACACCACGTGACCGCTAATCTGCTCACAGGAGATAACCCACATGTGGAACTACCTGCCGACATCTTCCAACGATGTGCTAAGTAAAATTACTACAGAATCGATAACCCACCCTGAGTTCGTGCTCGTTTACCAGCTGCACAAGTCCGTTCACTCCTCATGGACATCAACTAAAGGTGCGACAATACATTCCAATCCAAGGTCATGTTGTATCCTTATTCACATAAGCACTCATTTCCATCATATCCAACCTTCCTCTACATAGCAGCCATTATTCCAAAATTACGCTTGTAGACCTAGTCACTGTCCACCATGAATCCCAAATCACTCTAACTTTCTTCAAGGCGTGCAACTATCCTACCACATAACTCATATGCTACTCTGCCACTCTCCCACTATGGTCAAACCCTCTCCTTTAAGTAACTATTCGACTTCTGCCCCTTACACCTAAGTGAACCTAGTGTTCTGATACCATGTTGTCACGACACAAAATCCATTAAAGGTCGTGACGACGGCGGACATCACTGTCAGACAAGCCAACACTAAATAGTTAATTAAATTCTCATTTTAATATTTTTGAAATCATTTATTTTTCTTACATTTAGAATTAAATAATGAATTTCACCGAGTAAATAATAATGTATTTAACTACTTTTCAATACTAACTAATCCCATATACATCCCAGAACCCGGTGTCACAAGTGCATGAGAAATTTCTAGAAAATAAAATGTAATACAATAACCATCTGGAATACAATTGAACAGTCGAAAAAATACAATACGATACTTTGAAGGAGACTTTGCCGATTGCGGTCGTCTCGAGAGGTGCATCTCACCTAAGTCTCTGTATCAACCATGCCGTTGTGCAAAACTAGACCACTAGACATACATGTGCCTATGCAACAAAATGCATAGCAAGTGTAGTATGAGTACAAAAACAACGTGTACCCAGTAAGTATCCTTCCTAACCTCGAAGATTTAGTGACTAGAGGTCGACTTCGACGCTTACTAGTGGTCAAAATATTGAAGTACCAAAATGTGCACAAGTATGAATTTTATAAGGTAATTTCAAACTAGATAAACAGGAAGCAGGAAAAAAATTCCTTTAATAATAAGAGATTTCCAAAAGTTTATATTTCATCATTTAACAATTCATCTCAGGCAAGGAAGAAATATAATTACTCATAAATTTGTAAGGAAGCAATACAAGCATACGCAAATCATGTCGAGGATGTACGACTCGATCCAACAAAATAATAAAATGTCCATCGTCGAAGGGTCGAACAACGCGAACCATAGATGCATCTATTAACCTGCCGAGGCGAATGGCCCGCTCCTATGAGAGTAGTGGAAAGGATCACCCCACTCGCGAAATATAAGTCAATCAAGACTTCATCATGAAAACAATTGCGTAGGAAATTTACAAATTTATCCTTTAACGGTTAAGAAAATAATGTTTAATTTTTTTAATTCATTTTCCAAGTTCAATATGATTTAAACATTTTAAATTGACAATAAAGTTACAAGTACGGCAAGTAAGCATGCTTTTGGATCCTAGACTACCCGGACTTAAGCATTATAGTAGCTACGCATGGACTCTCATCACCTCGTGCGTATGTAGCCCCCTACAAACAGTAGTAAGTAATTAATTATTTTACCTATGGGGACAATTTCCTCTTACAAGGTTAGAAAGGAGACTTACCTCGCTCCGAAGTTGCATAGCCGATTTTTCTAACAACTTGACCGATGCCCAACGCTTCAAAACTCGCTTTTGCTTTATTAACATTCACAAGTTTTTAATCCTCCTCCGACATCATAACATCGAGTAAAATGCTCATACGCCACCAAAAAATTGATATCTACAATTACAATCTCAATTACAATCAAAATATGACTCAAAAATATTTATCAATATCCATTTATGGCTCACAAGTTGGTTACAAGCCTCCAGCTCAAATCATCTAATAGGTTCACTTACTGGCACATTCAACTCCACTCTTATCATTTAATACCCATTTGAAGTCATCAATGATAGTACATTAATTCTCCAACACTGCCAAATTACAATTCATCATCTTCCTTAACCAACATTTCCAAAATATTCAATTTGGTGATTACTTAGTTGAACACTTCCAACTAAGCTAGAAAATGATTCCATATGTTCATTGCATCCTTTAATTTCATTTCTAAAACCACTATTTATCTCTCCTTCATTTTCTCAAGAACATTATTCATGCCATGAACTAGGGTATATGAAATCAATTATCCAACCATAACAACTTGAAACAAATATTAGAATTACTTTCACCGACTCATAAAAAATGAGCTTGAAGCATTAGTATTGCCTTCCTGAAGCTTTTCGTTAAAAATCCAATGTTTGGAAAATTTAGTGTTCTTTAACAACTTGAAAGATTTCTAGGGATTTCAAAGATTGAATGATGTTAATACTAGTGTTAATACGATGTTATTAACTTAAAATATCAAATAAAACTCACCTTCTATTGTTAAGTAGTCCCTAAGGTCAAATCCACCATGAAAGAACCAATCCCTAGCTCAAGCAAATTCTCAAAAATGGCTGCTGCCCGTGACTGCCTTATATAGGCACAGGCGCTTCATCGAGTTGTACCTTGCGCTATGCAGGTTATACCTCGTATTACAAGTTTTCCCCAGCTGGACACCTTTTATTAAAACCTTAATAACTCCTTGTAGAAATATCTAAATGACGAATGGTTTGAAGAGTTAGAAAGTAGACTCAAAGATCTTTCATTTGATAGGTTTTACATCATATAAATCCTTATATATTTCGAGATATAAGTTTCCAAATTCGGCTCCATACATCAGAAATTTCTTGCAAAACTGCTTTACCAACCTTCATTCAATCGATCATAGTTTTCTGTACAAATGATGAATGTTTTAACTTTATGAAACCTAGAATCAAAGGGATATTGTTGGTTGAATTCCCAATGCACACGCAAGTGTACGTGGTCGACAAGTAATATAGGATTTTAAGTCCAGATATCGTACCCACAGAGACTTGTGTAAACTACTAGCTAATTCACTTTAATCGTTCTTTAACCAAGCCAATATAAAATAAATGATGTACTAATTGATACTAAAATTCTTATGAAATAACTAATTATCAAGTAATAAGAACTATTGTGATGTATTCAGTAGAGATAAATATTCCAGGGTTATGGTTTCTTCACCCCTCATATTGCATTCTAATCAACTTTTCCTTTCATATAGTTCACTCATGGTTGCTAATTAATCGATAAATATTCTCATAGCCTTCTTCCGAAGCACTCCTCACCTATTCTCAATAGATTAATGCCTATATTCCTATGGAATTAGTCTATTAGAACGCACTAAGATTACGATGTTAAATTAAGCACGGTGACTAGGTATATTCCTATCCTAACCACAAATCCGCTCCCTTGAAGGGTTAAGATCGCGCTCTCTTCAATTCTTCTCTAATCTATATACGGCTTTCCCAAGCATAACATAGAGAGTATATAGAACTTAATCAATGGCCAATTAATTAAGCAATTAAACACCGAATTGAAGAAACAACCATATGTTGAGTAAACTATATTCAAAGTTAAATTAATGTCGAATAACAATATTCATGGCTAAACCAGAACCCCAGAACAATTGGTGTTTAGCCACTCATATATGATCAAACAATTGCATAAGTGTGCATGAATTACAAATACTTGAATAAAAATGAAGAAAACTGATAATCCTTGCTCCTTCAATGATTCCGTGTGTGTATTTTGCTCCCAAAAATCGTCTCCCCCCTCAAGATATGTGTTTGGGTCTATTTATACGGTTGGGATAAACCCTACCCGTCTCAAAGACTCTTATCCTGGCTTGAAAACACTTAAAAACCTTTAAAACTCGGACCTCACCGAAATAGGCACCCTG
>ML300811.1:0-23441 GCA_005239505.1 Nicotiana paniculata
ATATTTGATTCAGGATGCGTTGGAGAAAGTGAAGTTGATTCAGGAGCGACTTCGCACGGTGCAATCTAGGCAGAAGATTTATGCGGACCGGAAGGTTCAGGATGTGTCTTTTATGGAAGGTGATAAGGTACTGCTGAAAGTATTACCCACGAGGGGTGTTATGAGGTTCGGAAAGAAAGGAAAGTTGAGCCTACGGTTTATTGGTCCTTTTGAGGTACTTTAGAAGGTTGGAGAGGTGGCTTATAGACTTGCTTTGCCACCCAGCCTATCGAGTGTTCATCCTTTATATCATTTGTCGATGCTCAAGAAGTATGTTGGTGACCCGTCTCATGTTTTAGACTTCAGCACAGTTCAACTCGAGGATGATATGTCATATGAGGTAGAGCCAGTAGCAATTTTAGCTCGCAAAGTCAGAAAGTTGAGGTCCAAGGATATAGCTTCAGTAAAGGTACAGTGGAGAGGTCTGCCAGTGGAGGAGGCTACCTGGGAGACCAAGCGGGAGATGCGGAGCAGATATCCTCACTTGTTTGAGACTCAAGGTATGTTTCTAGACCCGTTCGAGGACGAACGTTTGTTTAAGAGGGGGAGAATGTAACGACCCGGTCGGTCGTTACGTAGAACTTGCATTATAATTACTGTTATTGCTTTTTCATAGGTTAGTATTACTGTTATTGATGTGTTAGAGTTGGTAGGCTCGGAATCAGAATGGTTGTAATGAGAATTTAGTCACTTAGTCTTTAGAAATAGCCTTATAGTTGGAAAATTCAACTGAGAGTTGACTCACTGGTAAACGACCTCGGAATGCGGATTTTATGGTTCAGATAGCTTCGTTAGGTGATTTGGGACTTAGGAGTGTGTTCAAAATATTTTTGTGATGTCCGGTGTAGAATTAGGCTTGAATTGGCGAAAGTTAATTTTTGGTGATTTCCGGCCGGCAGTGGAAAATAGGCTATCGGGCTCGGAATGGAATTCCGAAAGTTGGAACAGATTCATAATGTCTTTTTTGGATATGTCTGCAAAATTTCAGATCAATCGGAGTTGTTTTGGATCGGCATCGTTGGTGGATTTTAGAAATTTCAAAGTCCTTAGGCTTGAATCCGATGTGATTTTGGTGTTTAGATGTTATTTTTAGTGTTTTAAGAGTGCAACTAAGTTTGAATGATCATTATGAGGTGTTGGTAAAATTGGTTGGGGTCCCTAAGGGCTCGGGATTGATTTCGGGTGGTTAACGGGCATTTTAGCCTTAAGAAAAACTATTGTTTTTCTGGTGTTTTGACATCTCAAGGTCCTTCATCGCGATCGCATAGGTGAAGATGCGATCGCGTAGAGTAATATGAGGGTCAGGCAAAATTTTGCATCACGATCATAGGAACAGGAGTGCGATCGCATAGGTTTGGAGGGATAAGCAGTGCGATCGCGTGTGTGGAGGTGCGATCACGTAGAATAAAATGAGGGCGCGTGAGTGTGGACGGTTGGCCATCGCGGCCGCGTGATGTCGTGTGCGATCGCAGTGGGCTGGGAAGCAGAGCTTCGCGATCGTGTGAGCTAAGCCACGATCGCAGAGAGTAATTTTGGCAGCTGGGAATTTGTGATTCGCGATAGCGATATGGGTCCCGCGATCGTGATGAATAAGGAACTGGGCAGTATATAATTAAACCCTCCGCGACCATTAAACCTTTTAACACCATTTTTGAATGGGAATGGAGCTTGGAGGCGATTTTGAAGAGAGGAAATCATCGTTCTTCATTGAGGTAAGTATTTTGGACCCCCAAAACTCGATTATAGGTGATTAAGGAACAAAATATCAGTGTTTAATCCATGAAAATCAGTAGAAAAAGGTGGGGTGACGGCTTGAGATTATGAGACCTTTAGGGATCGATTTGAGGGGTCAAACGAACTCCGATTTTAGCGTTCTTTATATGTACAGACCCGTGAGATGATGAAGAACATTTTAGTATAAAATTTGTCGAGTTTCGAGACACGGGCCCAGGGGTCGGGTTTTGGCTAAATTCGGGTTTTATGCTAAAATTGATACTTTTCGATTGGAATTCATTCCTTTAGCATAATTTGATGGTAAAAATCTGATCTTTATAGATTTGAAGCGCCCAGAAGTTGATTCGAGAGGCAAGCAGGCTGCAGAGTAGCTTTTCGGGCTAGTTTAAGGTGAGTAATGTCTTTAAATCCTGTCCTGAGAGTATGAAACCCGGACTTTGCATCCTTTCACGGATTTTGGAATGCAGAGATTGGAAATTTGGAAACATATTCCTTTTTAGGCAACTATTGAGTTGCGAACCCGATTTTAAAGCCTATGCTTAATAATATTGATATATCTTGATATAATTTGAGATGCAAGCCATGTTTGGGGCCTAGTGTCGATCTGTTTAACCTTTGGGGGGCTGTTTTTACTATTTTCCTCACTTGATATATTATGATTTTTACTCAGTCTTTTCTTGATAATTGTTTTGACACTCAGAGTATTTTGATATTATTTCTTGAAAAATGAAACAATGTTTTGGGTCGAGAACCCGGTATAATGATGACTCGAGTGGCATGTTGAGAGTGTCTGACTGAGTGAGGCTGCGAGCCAATATTGTGAGGATGTTATGATACGAGAGAGGCCGAGGGCCAATATTGTGAGTGATTTATGCCATGATGTGGCTGGTCGAGGGTCAATATTGTGAGTGATTTATGCCATGATGTAGCTTGTTATAGCACTTGAGCTGTAGGAGCCCCTCCGGAGTCTGTACAGCCCCAGTGAGCGCAGGTACCTACTGAGTGCGAGTGATGCCCGCGGGACTGATAATGAGTGACTGTGAGGTTGCCCGCTGGGCTGATACTGAGTGACTATGAGGTTGCCCGCTGGGTTGATACTGAGTGATGATGAGGTGCTGAGGGAAATTGTTACCAGAAATGATTATGGCCCGAGGGGAAGATTTGTAATGATTTTATTGAGTTTTTGACTGTGATTCACTTCGTATTTCAAACTGATTAAACTGAGAGTCTTACTGAGATATATTGAAATTATACTTGTTTCAAAGGATTTCTGGAAAATGGTTTTCGAACTTATGTATTTGATGAATACTTTATGGTGACTTGGTGTTTTACTGTTTTTGTGAATTGGTGTATCTGTGCTGTGTGTTTCGTATATCTCAGACTGTGATTTATTTTCATTACTACTGAGTTGGCATACTCATCATTACTCCCTTTGCCTCTGTGCACAGATCCAGGTGCCGGTTCGTAGCAGTAGCTGTCTTCGTTCGTATTCAGCAGCTTACGGGATTTCGAGGTAGCTGTTCAGCATCCGTAGCTTCTCTATTTCCCTTCCTTTATTACTATTAGTATTTATTTCATAGACATTGATTAAGACATTACCAGAGTTAGTTTTATTTCTTAGATGCTCGTGACTATGTTGACTCCAGTCTTGGGAGAGTTGTTTAGAATGTTAGATTATTATTGGGGCGTAAAGACTTAAAGAAATTATTTTATGCTTTGTTGTTACTTGTTATTGATTATTGAAACATTATAATAGAACGGATGGGTAGTTATGTGATGGTTGGCTAGCCTAGTTCTACGATAGACGCCATCACAACCTGCTAGGATTTGGGGTCGTGACAAGTTTACTTTTTATTTTTCCTATTCGTAGTAGCTAGTGAATAAGCATCATGTAATCATAGTTTTTTACATGAGTATTAGTTATTAGTATCAATTATTATTTGTTTCATGGAATAGTGTTAGTTCGTTTTGATCAAATATAGTTCTAGTATTCGTTTTAAACAATATTTCAGTAAGGGCATATTATTTATGTATATTAAATGAATTTTTATACAAATATAAGATTGAGACCAATATATATCGAAAATGTAAGCAGAACTGTACGTAGCTCCACCTCTAAAATGATGAAGATTATAAAGGATTTACGTGGTTAGTGACAATCATATTGATGTGTAAAATTAAGTTAGTAGCTTTCAGTTAAGCAATAAAAGGAAATATCAAACTTGTCCTTATTTATACGTCGATATGTTCTTCTCCAAGTCCAAGAGGAACTTGTTGAGTTTTAAAGATATCCGCCAAAATGGATATCATATTGAGACAATAGATGAGAATAATCTTGAATATCTCATCATTACCAAGAATGTCTCTGTCCATAAAAGAGTTATTGAGAAATTTCTATCTTTATCTTGTGGCCTGTATTGGACAAGAATTAGTGCAATTGAGGCACATTTATCGTAAACCAAAAGGTTATTGATTTCAATATTTTTTTACTTTGGCATGACCGATTGGGACATCTTGGATCAATTATGATGAGACGAATTATAGAAAACTCAAATGGGAATTCATTAAAGAATTTAAAAATTAATAATGAATTTTTTTGCACTTCTTTTTATCAAGGAAAGTTAATTATTAGACCATCACCAACAAAGGTAGGGATTGAGTCACCTGCATTTTTGGAATGTATACAAGGGGATATTTGTGGACCTATTCACCCACATAGTGGCTCGTTTAGATATTTTATGATCTTAATAGATGCGTCTTCTAGATGGTCTCATGTGTGCCTATTATCATCTCGCAACCTTGCATTTGCAAAATTAATGGCACAAATAATCTGATTACGGGCACAATTTTCTGATAATCCAATTAAGTCTATTCGACTTGATAATGGTGCTGAGTTTTCATCCCAAGTATTTAGTGATTATTTCTTATCAATTGGGATAAAAGTGGAACATCCTGTAGCTCATGTTCACACTCAAAATGGCATTGCAAAGTCTTTAATTAAACGTCCGCAATTGATAGCAAGACTGTTACTCATGAAAATGAGGTTTCCCACTTCTGTTTGGGGTCACTCCATTTTGCATGCATCAATGCTAGTTCGTCTCAGACCGACAAACTATTATAAATATTCCCCGTTGCAATTAGTTTTGGGTCATGAACCTAATATATCCCATTTAAGAATTTTTGGATGCGTAGTATATGTGCATGTAGCACCACCATATCGCACTAACATGGGTGGCCAAAGCTAGAAATATATGTTGGGTTTGAACCGCCCTCAATTATTCTCTACCTCGAAACATTAATGGGGGATTTGTTCTCTGCACGATTTGCAGACTGTCAATTCGACGAGACACTTTTTCCAAAATTAGGGGGAGAAATTGGTGATACCAAATGAAAAATTTTGTGAAAAAATCCATCATTATCTTATCTTGATCCACGTGTCTCTATTTGAGAAAAGGAGGTGAAAAAGATCATTCACTTGCAGAAAATAACAAATCAAATGCCAGACACATTTAGAGATCTGAAAAGGATAACAAATCACATATCCCTGTAGAGAATGTTCCAATTCCTATTCATGTTTCTGTTGAACAGTCTTCTAGTGTCATAGCTAATGAGTCAAAAGCATGCCTAAAATATGACAGACCATTGGGTTCTAAGGATCGAAATCCTAGAAAAAGAAAAACAAATGCTCAAGACGACTCTACAAAATAGCCTCATGAAGAAATCCACGATTTAACCAATCCTGAGATTCATGAGGAAATTAATGAGCCTGAGACTCAAGAAAATAAGGAACTATCAATAAACCCAATTGATATTGAGACAAATTTGAACCAAGTGGATATAATGGTGGATTATGTCTTCGAATATAATGTTGAATCTAGCATTATTTAAGATAGGGAGGATCTTGAACCACAATCTGTTGGAGAATGTCGACAAATACGTGATTGGCCAAAATGGCAAGAAGCAGTCCTCAGAGTTGAATTCACTTGCGAAACGTGAAGTTTTTGGGCCTGCAGTCCAAACACCTAATGGTGTTAAACCTGTTGGCTATAAATAGGTTTTTGTAAGCAAAAGAAATGAGAAAAATGATGTACAAAGATATAAGGCACGCCTTGTTGCACAATGATTTTCACAAAGGCCTGGTCTCGATTATGAAGAGACATATTCACCCGTTATGGATGTTGTAACGTTCCGTTATCTCATTAGTTTTGCTGTCACTGAAAAGCTTGACATGCATTTAATGGATGTGGTTACCGCTTACCTTTATGGATTACTTGATAATGAGATATACATGAAATTTACCGAGGGATTTAGAATGCATAACACACATCATCCAAAGTCCCGAAAACTGTTTTCAATCAAATGACAAAGATCTTTGTATGGTCTATAGCAATCAGGATGAATGTAATATAATCGTTTTAGTGAGTATTTATTAAAGAAAAGTTATATAAATGATGTCATTTGCCCACGTGCTTTTATAAGTAAAACAACATTGGAATTTGTTGTAATTGCCGTATATGTCGATGACATAAACCTTATTGGAAATCCTACAAAATTGCAAAAGTCAATTGATTATTTAAAGAAGAAATTCGAGATGAAAGATCTCGGAAAAAAGAATTATGTCTTGGTTTGCAAATTAAATATTTGGCAAACGTGATTTTTGTTCATCAATATGTCTATACAGAAAAGGTATCGAAACAGTTTTACATGGATGGAGCACATCCATTAAGTACTCTGATGGTTGTTCGATCACTCGATGTGAATAAGAATCCGTTCCGACCTCAAGAAAAGAATGAAAAGCTACATGGTCCTGAAGTACCATATCTTAGTGCAATTGGTGCATTAATGTATTTTGCTAATACAACAAGGCCTGACATAACTTTTTCAGTTAATGTCTTAGCAAGATATAGCTCTGCTCCTACAAAGAGACATTGGAATGGAATTAAACACATATTGAGATATCTAAAGGGGACTGCCGATATGGGCTTATTTTATGGCAATAATTGCAGTCCTGATCTTGTTGGTTATGCCGATGTTGGGTATTTATCTGACCCCCAGAAGGCTCAATCTCAAACAGGCTATATATTTATATGTGGAGGCACTGCCATATCTTGACGATCGTCTAAGCAATCAATCATGGCTACTTCATCTAATCATGCTGAGACAATTGCTATTCATGAAGCAAGTCGAGAATGTGTGTGGTTGAGGTCTATAATACATCTTATTCGAGACAAATGTGGTTTGAAATGTGATAAACTACCCACAATCTTGTATGAAGACAATGCAACATGCATAACCCAATTGAAGGGAGGATTCATAAAAGGAGATAGGACAAAGAACATTTCACCAAAGTTATTTTTCACACATGATCTTCAAAAGAATGGTGATATCAATGTGCAACAGATTCGTTCAAGTGATAATATAGCTGATTTGTTCACCAAATCTCTACAACCTTCAAGAAGCTAGTGTACAAGATCGGGATGCGAAAGCTCAAGGATGTGAATTGATGCTCTCATCAAGGGGAGTTAATATGCGTTGTACTCTTTTTTCCTTACAAGGTTTTGTCCCGCTAGATTTTTCTTGCAAGGTTTTTAACGAGACAACCAAAAGGCGTATTATTAAACATGTGTACTCTTTTCCTTCACTGGAATTTTTTCCCACTGGATTTTATTTTAATTAATATTTTAATGAGGCACAATATTTATTGAATAGACATTCAAGGAGGAGTGTTATGAATATAATTGTACTTAGAGTGAATGTCTATCTTTTAGAGAGTTTGTTACTTTGTGGTTAAGTCAGTTTCCCCTTATAAAGAGAGGGGTCTTACCCTATTGTAATTCATCCCAAAATTTAATAAGAATTCTCTCTCTCTCTTTCTCTATAATATGGTTCTTCTTCTTTCATTGTTTCATTGCAATTAATGAAATTTGTATAAAAATATGTCATATAAAGTTGAACGAGATAAAGTACTAATAGTGAAACATAGAGTTGTTAAGATATCATAACAGTCTGTTTGGTTGTGCTTCTAAAATTAGCTTATTCTAAAAAATATATTTTTCGAAAGTATTTTTTTATAAAGTACTTTTGATGAAAAATTATTTGTGTTTAGCTAATCAATTTGAAAATTACTTTTGAACAACAATTATTGTTTGGCTAAGCTTTCAAAAAGTGTTTCTAAGTGTATTTTTTTCAAAAGTGCTTTTGGGGAAAATTATTTTTTTCTACTTCTACTTTTTCTCGATAGCAAGTAGCCATTCTAGACAGTGGCGAAGTTAGAAATTTACCCAGTGGTATTCAAATTTGAAAGAAGTGAAAAAAATCCTGACAAAGGGTGTTCAATTTGTGTTATATACATCTAAGACGTAATATTTTATCTATATACACAATGCAATATTCCGACGAAAAGTTTTAATTTCTTAGTTTAATTTTTCAGGACACAAAATCTTCAAATTAAATTTTTTTAGTTTAAATTTTCAGGACAAAAAAAAATTTAGAGAATCTATAAATAGCAGCCCCAAGAATGGCTATCCCCCTTTTTTCCAAGTGTACCTTTTTTCTAGAAGCTTAGCCCAGACGGCTTAACTTTAGAAAATAGTATATTTAACCCCAAAAATTACTTTGGGCCAAAAAAAAAAAAAGCACGATCAAACATTAATTAAAGGACTCCAACATAATTGGCCATGCATGGAATAATTATGTAAAAGCGTTTGAAAAATCAGATAATATTAAAGGCCCGTTTCGATATAAAAAAATCACTTTTTCCCGGAAAATTTTAATATTCTAAATTAGTGTTTAACCATAAAATTTTCAATATTCACATGAAGATGAATTTCTGACTTTTTGAAAATTTTAAAAACTCCAAAAATATATATTTTTTTAATTTTTTTTTACTTAAGATAACTTACAAAAAATAAAAAACAGACCAAAATTGTATTCATGTCCAAACACAACTCTAATTTTCAAATATCATTTTCACTTGAAATATTTTTTTCACTTTTTTTCTGGAATTTTACAATTCTTATGTCCAAACGCCCACTAAGTTTTAGTTTTATTAATTTTATCATCAAATTTCTATTTAATATTTTTTTTTCAATACTTGCTATTTAATTGAATAGGATTTTATTTTAAAATTTTCACTTCTTGCAGTTTTAGTTCCGTGGAGTATTTCTCTTTCGTCTTGCCATTTCTTTTAACGCACACCGTTTAGACATTTGAAAAAAGAAATTGCACACCTATGAGAATCTTTGGCTGATAAACCCACACATGTGATTTAGATCCGTATAAGCTTGTCTTTATGTGGTTTTAAATCTTATACAACAAATATATCATAATGAAATAAAAGAAAGTGGTTTATAATCTATTTGCCGTTTTGTCTTTTAAGTCGTTATTATCATCTTTTTTTTTTTTGGTTGATTACAAATTTGGCATACTTCTGAAGAAATTTGTTAATGTAGGACAGAAATTAAATGCCTAATCCATCACTATGTTAATATCTTAACTTTAGATCCTGAAATATGAGATAAATATTTAATTCTTTGTGCGCTAAACAATTTACGCATGACTTTTTTTTTTTGGTATTAAAGATAACTAATATATATTAAAACATGCGTATAGGGTTTTGATGCTCATGCACCATATTACATATGCTAGTAATAGCTATACTATCATTTCCGTCATATTTATGTGAGATATCGCCTCTAAGATTTTTACACCGACGATCCACTAAACTAGTAGAAACTATATTTGTGCTACGTAAGCTCCTAAAATTATGTTCAACAGTCTCATTAGATACATGATTAATAAGAAAATATGTGTTACTGTTCAGTTGTTGCACATATGTGATAGGAACCACGCATGACTCATGTTCATATACAATTAAATCAAAACTTTAGATGTCATAGCTTTATTTATACCAATTATTCAACCTATTTATTTAAAATTTTCATCTTAAATTTTTCTATATCAAAATAAAAAATCTAAAAACTATAGGGCTTCCATTCGAAACATTGGATCTTACGTGAGATATGAACATACTTAAAATGAAAGGAAAATTTGTGTCCACCATTTTCGCCCCAGCTGCTATTTTATAAAGATTTGGTACCAAAAACTAAATCTCAAGGGAGCTTAATTATGTATTAGCCTAAAAACAATACTTCCATCCATTTTAGTTGTCTCGCTTTGAATAGGCATGAGAGTTAAGAGCTTTTTTTAATTTAAAATTGGCCAAAACTTAAAGATAACGATTATGTTGACAAATTTTAATTTTTAGAATTACATGATTGTGGAAATTATAACTAAGTAAATTTTCATGGTCAAGAAAGTATGAGTGCTTTAATTGGGAGGTCCACTTTCTTTTGATGACTACAACCTTTTGCAAGTGTGATTGCGACTGAAGTTGTACTTCATATGGGAACAATATCGTATTTGCATTACATTTTTTATTCTTAGGGATAAGTGTGTTGAATTCAATTAAACATCAAATTAAGTTTGATCAAATTCGGTACTTCATGCTGAGCTGATCGTTCTACTCAAATGATTAGAATTACCATTCACTAAGAAGGTATTGAAAGACCAAATTAAATTATTTTCACAAAATGCACTTTTACTTATGTTGAATGATTGCAGGTTTTTACTCGAGGCGATGGCCGATCTCTCGTATGACATGTATATTTATTTACCTGTGAAAGGGTACAGTTAAATTTATATGTGGTATATACACAAGTAAATCGATTTGATCCTAAAATGATAAATAAATTAACAAGAATGTAAAACTTGGCCTTGAAATCGAGATAAGACAACAGAAATCTAGGTTCTGGGAGCAGAGCTTCCGGAGACAGTAATAATGATATCAATGAGCAAGAAGACAAAATATTATTGAGCTTTGAATAAAGTATAGTATCAGCTTGTTAGAAAATTTGTGTCCCTGGCAATGGTTGTTGAGCTCTCTATTTATAATGGTGCCTAGGGAACAAGGTCCTAGAATCAAGCCCCTATTAAATGACAATTATGGGGGCCATTGAAGAATGTGTAATGGTAGGCAGTAAATGCCATATTCTCTGTAACGGATTATGTACTTAATATTATAGAATATTCTCCATTAAATGTCACCGGGTGGCAGGCTTTTGTCCCACCTTTATGAACATCATTCCCTTCGGGGATAAACAAGATTGTCGCCTTCGGACCTGGTTAACTTTTGCTTTTGGCTCCACGTGTCGATATACTATGCCAGCATTAAATATGAACATATTTTACCCTATATAGATAGTCCCCCTGCTTTCCGATGGCACATCTTTGTGTTACTGGGAAGTTGGTGAAGATACATTTCTTGGCGGGAAATTCTCTAACTCCCTCTGAAAAGTCTCTGACGGTTGATTAGACGCACGTCTCTTCGCATTTAATGTCCCGAACACGCGTCATCCCATGATTCAGCAACACTTTCGCTGATTCTCGAGGTAATCATGGCCCCGATTTTAGCCGCATATTCCTCTACTTATATGTATCACTCTTCCCCCTTTTCACTTCATGCTTCTCTAAATTCTCTCGAACTCTCTTTACTCAACTCACACTGGCTTTAAACTCCCTCTAATCTTATTATTCAGAGAAAAAACCCTTTCTCCTTTTTGATAATAATAGCTTCCTCTTCCAGAAATTCCAATGCCTCGAAGAACAAAGAAAGTGATGATAATGCTGCTCCTCCCACGGTAAATACCATCATTCCCAGAAAACTTACTATCTCTAAGGACTTGGAAGAAAAGTACTCTTCTGCTAACCCTCACACATAGACCGTTGGCATGTATCCTTCTTCAACCTATCATTCCAGCATCTCTGCTATGAAGGAAGACTGCCATTGCCAGGATTTGAACATCATCGCTCCTGACCTGGCGGAGTGGGTAACCTCACCCAAGAAGGGTTTTACATATGTTTACACGTATCCCTTCACTTTGGGACCATTCTCCTTGAGCAGGTAGCTTGACTCCATTATTGTGGAATTTTGCATCCGTTACCAGGTATGCTTGACACAGGCAAGTCCTTATGTATGGAGGACACTTGCTTGTCTTTGGCGTCTATGCCAGGAGAACGGAGAAGAGCTATCCCTGGCTCGGTTGATGAACCTTTATTCTCCCATGATTTTCAGTGGGGGAATGATAAATTTCAGCAAACGTGGCCATCACACTTTATTAACCAGCATGGACGATGACAACGACTGTGGATGGATGGAGCAGTTCGTTGCAGTTTCCATAAGGGACATTATCCTAATCACGACATCATCCTTTCCTGAATCATGGAACCGTACTTGTAAGTTCATCGTTTGTCTTTCCTTTTAGTTATAGATTGTCACATTCTACTACTGATCTTCCTTCCTTTACTATTCTAGCAACTCGGTGGACACCACCAAAGGTTGAAGGCCTGGACCAGTGGGTCCAGAAGATTTTGGATATTATTACGTTTGAGACCCGCAAGTAGAAAGAATTGGCCCTCAAGTACGGATGGAAGGCCAAAAATCATAGTAGGTTGAACTTACATTGCTTTTTCTTTTTGTATAGGAAAATTGGCTAACTCTCCTTTCCTGTTGAATTCAGGTCTTCCACAGGGCTCAGTTGTCATTCTCGAGGAGGATGTTTTGGCTAATCATGCTGATGCAGCGAGGTTACTATAGGAGGCTTTTGCCCGAACGAGTGTCGTCGGGCCTACTTCTGGTGCAAGTTCTTCTTCTTGGAGTCCCCTACCGGAGAACAAACAACCAAAATGGCGGCGTTCCTCCGTGGTCTAGGGCAAAAATAAAAAGGCGAAGAGCGTCGCACCAGAGCCAACCGTGGGCACTGTGGTGACGAGCGTCGTGCCCGGTCCAGCTGTAGACACAGTGGTGATCGACAATGATGGAGGAGCAAGTGATGAAGGGTCTTCTCTACATAGAAGACGGCGACTTTTATCATCTCAACATAGTGCTCAATCTGTTGAGCTAGTTACGCCAACCGAGGATGACGTCCCGACACTCTGGGGGAGTTTTATACGGTGGAAAATGCTCTCGCTTCCGAATCTTAGTCACCGTTCCCGATAGTGTGAGGCTGGATACCGGGTCTTTTTCACCTTCGGTTGGTGAGCAACAACTAACCAACACTACTTTTTCCGCAGATGCTTCACAACCTACAACGCCTTCAGCTTTATCACATTTTTCACCAACACTGCCTTCGCCACCAACAACTGCTACATCATTTCCACCGGACGCTGTCGTCAGGGAGGAGGTTATCCCTCTTCCCCAGTCCCTAGTTCATGGGAATTTGAGACATAACTATTTTGCCCCCTCCGACGATCCCTAAAGGAGGAGGAGGTTACCCTCTTGGTTTCTACCAGATGTCATCTGTTGTCCCGTCCGGTGGACCTTGCTAATTGTCTAAAAACTTCTGGCTTCGAAAATGGACAAGAATAAATACAGTCTCTCTCGGGAGAGTGTTTTATGAACAATTCCATGCATAACACGACGGTAGTGTGATCTTTGTTCCTTCTGTTGTTCCTTCTATCTTTGTTGTGGCGGGGTTCTTAATTTGTACTTCTATTTTGCAGGATAACTTCGTTGCTTCCTAGGACCTTCAGAGATTGATCCTTGACAAAGAAAATCTTAATTCTGCACAGGATCAATTGTTGGCCGACCGGGATCAGATTGTTGCCCGCCTCCTAGAACTGGAAGCACGAGCTGCTGAGGTCAGTGAATTGGAGGCTCGGTTGCAGTAAAATGAGCAAGAGGTAGTGACCCTTAGCCAAGAGGCCGCTCTGTTAAGGGTACAATTTGAATAAGCTGGGGCAAAGTGGATTGAGGTCCACAATGTCGTTCTTGCTGCATCCGATCGTGAGGATGCTTCTACTGAAAGATTGAATAATTTGGAGGTGGCCTTGAACTCCAAAGTTAAAGAATTTGTTGCTGCTGAGGAGAAGTATGCCCCATTGGAAGAGAGGAATAAGAGAGTTACAGAACATAATAAGCTTTTTAACTCTACTGTCCGTGACCTTGATATCAGCCTTCGGGCCGTGAGATCAGAGCGGGATAACCTTTAGACCGAGGTTGAGCGTCTTAATGAAGAACTTCAGGGCCGAGCAGCTTCCCTCACTATTGAAAAAACATACTCTATATATAGCATGAGGAGAAAACCTTGGAAGAGGCCAAAGCGGGTGTCACTGATTTTGATGTTGAAATTACCAAGGCCCGTGAGCTGGAGTCAACTGCTCGGAAGGGTCTACCGGTCCGTCCTAATGCCTCTGACTCTTCTGGTTCGGGTTCTGAGTTCTCGGGAGCTGAAGAAGAACCTGAAGGATATGAGGGAGAAGGCGAAGATGATGAAGGCCAAGATGGTAAAGGCCAAGCTATTGAGTCGGTGGTAGATCCGCCTACCTCTCCTGGGGGTGCAGATACTTCTCTTCCTCCGGATTCCGGGGGTGTAGTAGCTTAGCTTTTGCTTTCTTTTCACTTTTATTTTATTTTTCATACTTTTGTATATTTGTTGTTTGGCACGTTTGCTGTGAATAGAAGTATTTTCTCGTTGTGCAAGTTTTTCTCTTTGCGTAATTTTCATTTAAGTATTGTGCATGTTTTTCTCTTTGCGTCGAATTATGCAAGGCTTTGGGTGTATTTCCCCCCGATAGCATTTGGATTCTGGGCATAATCTCTTCCGGAACCAACTCTTTACCGTGAGGGTTCCATAAGAGAGGGCCCTCTTATGTTTACGGTGCTCTTGAAGAGGACGTCTCCTGTTCATTACAACACTAGCATTTGAAGTACTTGTTTAACTTTCAGATGATGAGATTAATTCATCCATAAGACACGAAACAATATAAAAATAAAAGGACTTTATTTTATTCCTTCCATTTTTAAAAGTACATAAAAATTCGTTGTGCTAAAAAGGAATTGCCATTACTTGTGGCTAACTTGTAAAACTTGTTTTTACGGGGCTGGCTGCGCAGTCGCTGGGCCTGATGACATAACTTTGTTTCTTGATTTCGTTGTCCCGGTCGACATGGCAGTCATTGTTGCCATATTCTCATATCATTCCCCCTAGTATTCGAATGCGAAGAATGCGAATTTGAACAAGGAAGTCTTGTTCCTTTGAAGATTCCACAGTCTTCGTTTTTGAATCATCTCCAAATTTCTTGTGGATCAAAAGATATAAGCTTCCGAAGTCAGACCAACGAACCTCAGAACACCTTGAAGTGCGGACGCAAGAATAATTGTGCGGTCCGTACTTTTCCTCTATGGTCCGCATTTTTCCTCCGCCTCAACACTTTTTCTTGTGCCTCTCCACTCCAAAATGTGAGGCCCGCACTTTCAAAAGCACTAGAACAACATCAGAGTGCCAAAATGCCCGAACTCGCTCAAAACTCACCCCGACACGCACCCGAGGCCTCCGGGACCTCAATCAAAGATACCATCAAGTCCTGAAACACCATATGAACTTGGTTGAGCCCTCAAATCACATCAAACAACAACAAAAATACTAATGACACACGGATTCAAGCCTAATGAACTTTGAAACTTCTAAATTCCACAACCGACGAAGAAACCTATCAAATCACGTCCGAGGGACCTCAAATTTTGCACATAAGTCATAAATGATACCACGAACCTACTACAACTTCTGAAAATCCAATCCGACCCCGATAACAAATAGTCCACTCCCGGTAAAACTTTTCAAAATTCCAACTTTCGCCAATTCAAGCCTATTTCTACTACGGACCTCCAAATCACAATCCGGACGCGCTCCTAAGTCCAAAATCACTAACGAAGCTAACGGAACCCCAATTCGAGGTCGAACATTAAAACTTCAAACTTGGTCAACTCTTCCAACTTTAAGCTTTAACAATGAAATTCATTCTTCCAAATTGATTCCGAATAACCTGAAAACCAAAACCGACGATTTACATAAGCCATAATACGACATACAGAGCTAATCATGACCACAAGCTACCGAGCGAAGTGTAAATTCTCAAAACGATCGGTCAACATCGTCATAGTGCTTGTTTTAGTGCGTAAAGTGACTTAACAAGTCGATACACCTTCTTTCTTTTCCAGGAACCACAAACCCTTCAGGTTGTTCCATATAAATTTCTTCCTCCATATCTCCATATAAGAAGGTTGTCTTTATGTCAATCTGATGGATTTCAAGGCCATACACATCAACTAACGCTATTAACATATGCATAGATGTAATCTTCGTTAGTAGCGAGTATATATAAAAATAATCAAGACCTTCTCGTTGCCTAAACCTTTTGACTACTAATCTTGCCTTATATTTGTCAATAGTACCATCAACTTTCCTTTTCCTTTTGAAAATTCACTTAGAAACCAAAGGTTTATTTTCTGGAGGAAGATCAACCAATTCCCAAGTATGTTTCTTTAATAAGGATTCTATCTCACTATTGACTGCTTCTTTCCGAGGAAGACATAACTTCTTTCAAAGTTTGAAGCTCATTTTCTAACCAAAACGTCATAAAATCTGATCCAATGGCAGTAGTTGTCCTTTGACGTTTACTAAATCTTGGATTCACCTCACTAGGTGTACTTTCCTTTTCTTGTTCCCGAGGTTGCTTAGATATTTCATTAGATGAATCACATTCCTTTTTATACGGATAAATATTGTCAAAGAATTCAGCATTATCTGATTCAATTACCGTATTAATATCAATGTCGGGATTTTCTTATTTATGAACTAGAAAATAATATACCTTACTATTTTTTGCATATCCTATGAAAATACATTCAATAATTTCTAGTCCAATTTTTACCCTTTTGGGTTTTGGAACTTGCACTTTAGCTAAGCACCCCCACACTTTAAATATTTAAGTTGGGCTTCCTTCCGTTCCATTTTTCATATGGAATGGATTGCATCTTGCTACGAGAAACTCGACCAAGTATTCGGTTATCCGTAAGAATAACCCCCCCCCCCCTCCCCCAAGTTTTGGGATAAACCAGAACAAGGCATTTATCATCTTCTTTAACGTTTTATTCTTTCTTTCTACAATTCCATTAGATTGTGGTGACTAAGGGATCATCGTTTGATGAATAATACCATATTCCAAACACATTTCTTCAAAAGAAGATAAATATTTTCTACCCTCATTACTTAATAGAGCCAACCACATGAACTGTTGCTTGTGCCACGATAGAGCCAGAATTAATAAATGGCGAATTTTTAATCTTCAAACCAATCTAACACATTCAAAATTAATAAACGGTGAAGTTTTTAATCTTCAAACAAAGTAATATGTGACACAATCAAATTTAATAAACGATGAAGTTTTTAATCTTCAACCGAATAATAAATTAGAGTAAAAAATCACTAAGATTTTAATCTCCAAAACGAGCATAAAGTCACTTACACTTTAATTTCCGATAAATGACTAGAAAGTCACGAAGACTTTAGTCTCAACGAACGAGTAAAGAATCAAGCAGATTTTTTATCTCAATACAGAAGTAGAAAATCACGAAGATTTTAGTCTCCATTATGGATGTAGAAAATCATGAGAATTTTAATTCACTTTCCAAATGATTTTCCAACTAAATCATTATAACACTTTAAACAGTTTGACCTCTTTCTCTAATCAAACATATATATGTTCATCTTTACATATATTACATTCATGATCTCAAGAATACTTTCAAGTATCAATGTAAGCCTAATTCATATCTTACAACATTGAAAGTAATCTTCCACATAATTTATGCATGTTACCAAATTCTCTATCAACTAGTAATAGTTTTTCATATGGTCAAAGGGATAACAAATTAACCGTAAATACATGTTATCCCTACACATGCATATATTCTAAATATGTAATATGAGACCATCACATAATAAACATCTACCCTTGTAGAAGTAAGATATCATAAATCGCTGATGGTAGAAAATTAAACATAAATAGAGTAAAGAAAGTAGAACCCCATATGTTGTCACTTTCTTCTCCAATTGTCCCTCCACTATTTTGCTTTTACAGTGATTCAATTATAACTTTTCCGGCCATTAGCACTTGTCATAATGGTTCCATGTCCTTGTTAGGAACAACTTGGCAGTGGTGGCAAACCACCAGATTTACCTTCGTTGTGTCGTTAAATTTCACGATGACAACTTTCATGACACAAAATAACAACGAATTCATACCATCAGTTTCCTTCTTCATTTCTATCCGTTGTACATCGAAATAATTTTCTTGTCACATCTAACAACTGAGCTCTTCATACATTACTTCTATTTTACTTCTGCATTTTCCTATGCCAAAAGTGGACATGACTCTATGCTCTTGGCAAGTTGAACAATTGCAGAAAGAATTTAATAGTTGTGAACCAACTTTTGAGAGAATGCAAAATGAAGTGTCGTATAATCTTCCTGGTAAAAATCGGAAGTCAAAAGGAGTGCTTAAAATAAGTTTTGTAATACGGTGCATTCCACTAATTACACCATTTCTTAAAAAGCAGTGCCCTTTGAGTTGCATAAATTTTTATATATAGTCAGTCAAAAACCAATAAGCCAACAAAAAGAATTTTGATTTCTGTTTGCTTCTCAACTTTTCTCTTCGTATAGCAGGTAATTTTCTTAAAAATTGGGATAATTAAATTCCTTAAGATTGTTGGTAATCTGTGTTTGAAACCAGAAAATCAGAGGAAAAGAAAATATTAGTTTAATAAACAAATCGTAAAATAATTCCGAGCCTACAAGTTGCTTGTGTGTCCTTAAGGAATTTAATCCCCTCACTATTGCCCAAGATTATGGATTACTTCCTCTCAAGATAGAACGAAAAAATTATTCTGTAATACTGGCAATAAAAATTACAGAACTTCAGCGAACTCATCAAATGGAGCAAATCACGCTTGACACTATATTTATCTAGAAAAACATGCAACAATGTAGAAAATAGGGGAGAAGTTTTCAGATTTTCCATGTATAAATTGAGGCCAAGCCTGTAAATTTATAGACAAAGAAAGGGTGATATAGAGAGGTACAATCCAAAAGGTACGGAGAGGTACAATCTAAAACGTGCCTCTTCCATTTCTCATTCACATCCTTTAAAGAAAAAACGCAACAAATAATTCATATGATGAGCTCTAAGCGTCGATATAAGCCATTGTTATTTGTTGTGATGCTTGAGTATGTTTTAGAAAGTAGTTACTTGCCATTATGTGAACTTTAAAGTTGCTCGAGAGCGAGCAAAAGTGTAGGTGTGGGTGGTGATATTCAACTAAACTTCATGTATTTAGTGTATTTTTGCTTTATATTTTGTACATATTTATTGTGGTTTAAATAATTATTAGAGTGTTTTACGCTTATTAAGACTTTGTACGTGTAGGAGTAATTTTGGATTAAAGCTAAATCAAAAGGGATGATTTGGCATAATTTGGAGTTAAAAGCATGAAAGAAGCTAAAGCTGACCATTGGAAGTGTAGGTCGCTCACATCGTGAATGTGTGTATCCAAGAGGAGTATTTATCTGTGAATAATAGCAAAGCAAAGCCATTGCGATAGCTATCGCGAGGCCTGGTCTAAAAGAGCTAGAAGTGGAGATTTTTAAGGCTTGTCTCCAAGACGAACACTTCAGGTTTTTCTAACTGATTTTAAGATTGGTTATAGAGACCTCCTACATATTCTAGGTCTTATATAAACACACAAAAAAATATCATTTTGGAGAGAGAGCGATTATTCAGGAGGAAAAATATATACGAGGAGCGAAGGCTAAAGAAATTCGACACTGAGTTTTCCTTTTCTTGTGTTATGTCTTGTTGGTTTATGAATGCTAGTATCATGTTTTTGAGTGAAATCATGAGTAGCTAAATTTTTGCGCATTTTTGAATAATAAATTGCATATATATGGGAAACCTAGAAGAAAATTCAATGAATTGTTTCAAAAGTGACTCGAATTGTAATGTCTTTAGTGGAAAAATAATTACAGCTACTAGATCTTTTATACTCTTACTAAAGTACTTTTTTTGTAATGAATCACTTTTTAGTATTTGTATTCGCCTTATTTCTTCCTACTCGTCCACGCGGAACGATCATGAGGTTCTCTCAACATACATATCTGGGGGTGCAACTATTTAGTAGGCAAGGATCGGAACATGCATATCCCATATCAAATACCTAATCTATTTATGTTACATCTTGCATTTTTCGTATGTTAAAGTTTCATCTTCAGTTAATTGGCATAAACTCGGGGATGAGATTATATTGAAGTTAGCATATTTATACTATTTATAACAAGCAATAAGTAAGTGTCATGAAGGAAAGAGTACACGAATTAAATAAAATGAGTTTCGTTGAAGGTTGTCGATTTGGAATAAAATACGGTCCGAGCTATAATATCCGATACTTATGGACTAGTACCATACAAGGTGCCATATGGCCGTGATAGTATGATGTATAAAGTATATTAAAAATAAGTAGAATTTTAAGTAATTTGAGATAATTCTTAATTATGTGGATAATTGATTAATTATCGGGTACCGGGATAATACCTAATTAATTATTAATTACAGGATAAGATTAAAAAACCCTCCCCAACCCTACGTGGCAGCAATCCCCTTATTAAGCAAATGACTCTTAGTCATTTCTTATTAGGTGTCATCCTAATACATTAATTACAAGACACCTCAAACTTTAAGACTTCCAAAACAATCCATACTACAATCAGATGCAAAACTCACTCCTAATATTTTCAATACCAAGACATTACAATCAGAAGAGAGAAATGTTAGCAATTCTTCTTGCAACCAAACGATTCTAACAAAATTTAACAACATAAAATTTTTACGATTCTAAAGGAGTACGGTGCAACCTTTTCCCAGAATACCATACGGATTTTTCCCTACTCCAGGTATGTTAAGGCTAAACTCTTCCTTTTTGCATGATCTCGTAATTACACAAGTTTGATAACGAGGTATAAAGAAAAAAATTCGTGTTCCGGAATTTACGTATATTTTTCCTAGTTTGGTAAGTACAATATTCAATTAAGTATTTCCTCCGTCTAGTCAATAGAGAAGAGAGTCTATATATACAATATTACAGTATTTTTGTTACCATCGAGCTATAATCGATGGGCAGGCCCCTATTGGGCAACCTCTGATCAGATAGAAAGTTATATACCGAGCCTAATGTGGTCGAATGCCTATGAGCGAGCCCAGTTGATCGAGATACAGAGCCTAGTGATCACGCTCAACTATGTCTAATAAAAGACTAAACGTGTGTTGCAAATATAATCCGGGGTATTATGCCCAGAGTCGATCTCACAGGGAATTAACGTATCAATCAAGTCTTTAGAATACACAACTTTTACTCAATCAATTCTCTCAAGACTTTTTGAATTTAAATTGGTTATGTTTTACTAATTCTACTGACAATAATAATAACTAACAATTACTAACAATGTGTTGTAAACAATTATGATAAAAATCTAAGGCTACGGTTTCCCCCGTCGGTGAACTTACTTCTCGGATATTTCATATAACTTGATTAATTATCTCTATCAATCATGAACACTCTATCTACCATAAATCTCTCTCAAGTAATTATGATAATTTACGAGACGCACTCTCTCAAGTTATGTAAGCTAGATTGCATTACAGTTCACTTTAGATTGCACCCGAAGTATCGTTATTTCTAATCCAACTTCTAAACCCTCGGTTATGACTTTCGTCTATACTCTGGGAGTGGTTTTGCTCAATCAATTACCTAAATATGCACACTCTCTCTCAAGTAGATACATACTAAATAGGCACAGCTAATTGATGGCCATTCAATTAACTATAACAAGAACGTAGTTGAACAAATAGAGATGAACAATCAACCAAACTATATTAATATCACCATAAGTTTATCCCCCAACGGGTTCCACCAAAACCCTAGATTAAGAAAATTAGCTACTCATACTCATAAGAATCAATTGTAAAATAACTTGCATAATTGAATTACAGAGTAATGAAATAAGGAGATAAAAATCAGTGTTTCTACTTTGCTGAGTAGTAATCCACATGCTTTTCTTCACTTTAATGGCTTCCCCTATTTCAAGTTGTGCTTTTGGGTCTATTTATATGTTTGGGATACAACCTAAATGGGTAGGAGACTTCTATTCCAACCGGGAAATACTTAAAACTCTTTAAAACTCGGATTTGACCGGATTAGGGGCCAGGCGTTACAGGCCAAATGCCTAGATAACGCCTGGCCAAGGTTGGCGTTTGGGCTCTGGCGCCTGGATAACGCCAGGCTAGGGCTGGCGTTTGGGCTCTGGCGCCTGGATAACGCCAGGCTAGGGCTGGTGTTTGGGCTCTGGCGCTTGGATAACGTCAGGCTAGGCCTGGCCTTAAGGCTCAAACGCCCGGCTATAGCCCGGTGCACTCCTCTTCGCCCCTTGAGCGTATTTTCGACGTATTTGCATCCATTTAGCTCGGCTTCCATCTTCAATTCACCTACACATGAAATAGACTCCATTATGCACATAAAAAGTGTATTTTTATCATTAACGCACATAAAATGTAAGACATATAACGTGTTAAATTATGAAATCTAGCCATGCATCAATACCCCGCACTTAAACATTTGCTCGTCCTCGAACAATCAAACTACACTCATGTACACAACTTATTAAGCAAATCCCTTAACACGTTATACCAAGAATTTTTAAAAACATTTCAAGCACAAAGGTGTGACATACTCGCCTCAATAGTCGACTCTCATATACCATGCTTCAATCACAATCCACTCACTACTCTAACTTAGAGGTCAACAACATTACCTTTCCTTCATGAATCATGTGCCCTCACCAAATCAAAGAGCTATTTCCACACACACTGAAATTTAAGAACACTTAGGAACTTAAGATAGAAAGAATTCACTCTCTCTCAGAAATAATATTCATATGCCACAAAAGATGCACCATAGGCTTGCCCGTAGTGTGCTACTCTACTAATCGAGCTCATTCAGTCTAGGATCAAGTATGACTTTATTCGGTTGTAATGTAGGCTGCGGTACGGGTAGGGTACATTTGGATATAATAGTGACTACACCTCTTTAAGCACATTAATACATAAACTTGCGTTCAACCTCAAACTTATATTAAGCCAAACTCCACCTTCACATCAATGTTATTACCCCATACTTCTTTAAGCACAATTACATTAAGAGTCACTACATATATTTTTCTTTCACAACAATACAACTGTTTATTTATTTTTTTATTTTTTTAAGTGACTCTTACTTTTTCAAAACAGTGCACCTTTCTCCTTATTTTAATTATTCCCCTAAAAAACCAACCTACCACCCCACACTTTAACTTTTCCATATTTCATCACCTTTTCAGTGCTTACGAGAGGCGACAAGGTTCAAATATATGATCGATTCAAACAAAGGGGTGTAGCTTGTATTGTGGTGCCAAAGAAACAGGATTATAGGCTCAACGGGGTTAACTACGATACATAACAATTAGGTGGGTAAAATATANCAGGATTGGATCTATCACGACACTCCAGTCAAAGAAGTTAAGCAAATCTTAAAAATTCCTGATTTAAGGTATTTATCCTGGAGTCAAAAAAATTGAGCCTAAGCGTCATAACCAAAGTACTAACAATTCTCAAGGCATTAGCACGTTTCGAGATATTGCTACTATTTAGCCCTTAACCATGTGATTCCTACTCCTAAAAATTAA
>MDKI01184634.1:0-31403 GCA_005239505.1 Nicotiana paniculata
TTGTATCATTGTATAAAGAAGATATAACATATTATTTTCTCCCGTGCTTTCTCACAGCTATTATACGAGATATTATGGATAAAAGATTAAGCAATTACAAAGAATTTAATTACACTAGCTTTAATTTATTGATTGTCTGAAATGTATACTTAAATATGTAGCAATACACATTTATTGGTTTTATCTAAACATCCGTACCTGTACTCCTATCCATATCCATGAATCCTAAGATTTAGGTGATGATGAATCCAACTTCCAGATCCGCACCCATATTGGGTGCCCATACCCGTAGAAAAGTAACATATGTTCTTGTAACCACAAGTTTTTGAACCAAAATGGAACTATCCTTTACATCTTTTCTGACAGCATAGATTGATTAACTTGCCTAATATAAAGGCGTCTAAAAAAGCTGGCATATCATTATAACAGTAGAAATATTGAAAAAGGGAAGGGTAACGTTTAGCTGGTGTTGCCTTTGTGAGAAAATGGTGAGGAAGTGGACTGTAAATGCACATTGTCTATTGACACTGACTTGGTGTATATCGATAAATTGACGTATAAATCAAAGCGACACAAAAATATGAAATAATACCAAAGCAGCTTATGTTATATCCTATTTATAGGAAAAGAACATTATATAAATCATGTGTTGGTAGCTATATTTACAGTTTCAGAAAGAACAAAGCATGCCCTTGTTCATCTTTTTACAAGGATTCTATATCTTGTATGGATTCAGCTTCATTTACATCGTTCTCTTTACACGAAAAGTGAAATAACAGTATATAATTCATCTTTATTCTCTGAATTGACCGGAATCTATTTTATATAGTAATACAGACTAGTACTGTATAAAATAGTTGAATTAATCAAAAAAAGAACTAGTGCTTCATAAAATAATTGAGGATGAGAATATACAACAACAACAACAACAACAAACCCAGCAGTTTCCCATGAGTGGGGTATGGAAAGGGTAAGATATACGCAGCCTTACCCCTACCCCTGGAAGGGCAGAGAGGTTGTTTCCGAAAAGACACTCGACTAGAGAACGACCGAAAAAGAAAGGTAATTGCAACGAGTAGGAATAAAAGCAAGATGAAATAAGATCGAATCTAAGAATGTAGTCAAACTCTAGGTAGTAATAGCCATCTATGAATAAAATATGCCATATTAACACTAATGCTAGCGAACTAAGTAAGACAAAGAGAAACGCTCGACTACCTACTAATCTTCTACCCTAATCCTTGACCTCCACATTCTCCTGTCTAGGGCCATGTCCTCAATCAACTCCAGTTGCGCCATGTCCCGCCTAATAACCTCTCCCCAAGACTTCTTAGGCCTACCTCTCCCCAGATGAGAGAATATAATGGATACATATTGTACAAATAGTTGGATTAATTATCTTTAGAGGCTTGATGTGAACCCAAACCATATATTGACAATGACTGGTGCTCTTAACAGGATAATTTTGACTTAGAATAAGCATAGCACTAAAAATATGTAAATTAGAACAAAGAAAGCAGCATAAGATAATCCACAATTCCACATTAACTGGATTTTTTTATGAAGTAAGATGTTATATTACCGGCATCAAGAAAATGCAAAACATTACAAAAGAGGTTGGTTAGCTCCATTTACACAAAAATACATGTCCAGTCAGGGAGCTAACCAAAAACCTAAGGTTGGCAATCAAGCCAAAGACAGAGCTAATAAAATCTAGAAACGGAATTAACTCATTTCAGGGGAAAGGTTGTTCTAGCTATATAGATTCCTAAGGCACTTTGCTTTCAAGGAGCTGTTGGGAGTTGATATGCCATCAAAGCTAGGGGTGGGCGTAGTTTGGGCAAATCCGAAATCCAAACCGAAATCCATTTATTTTGGATTTTTGGTATGGATTTTCAGATTACGGATTGGATTTTGGATTTTGGATTTAATATTTAATTTTTAGATTTCGGATTGGATATTGGATTTGCTACTTCGGATTTTTGGATATCCGAAAATCCGAAATTTTTATACTTTATATTTAGTCCATTATCCATATGCCAATAGTAATAAGTTCAATACCCTACCCATTAGGTATTATCTCATATATTCAATATTAATTACTAAGTTACCGACAGAATACTTTTTATTTAGAAAAGATTTTACTATTGTTACTTCTTATCGGTCGTATTAATGTCTATATTGCATTTTTTTTATAATAATTTTATTACTAGAATACTTTATTTGGATGATTGCGACAAGAATGAGGAACTTTTCAAGCAATTTAGCATGAGCACTTCATTTGGATATTCATTTTTGTAAAAAGTAGAAACATCTCAACTTATACGCTCAAAACCGAAAATCCATAATATCCAAACCGATTAATCCGAAACCGAACTTCTAAAAATCTGATTCAATCCAATCTTATTTGGATTGTCATTTCTTCGATCCGAAAATCGGAAATCCAAACCGAAATTTTCATATCCAATCTGAACTGCCCGAACGCCCACCCTTAATCAAAGAATTTGTAATTCCTTTGTCAGATTAACTGGTACTATATGAAATAGTTGAAGATGTGAAAAAATAATGGTGTGAATCTAGATGTCAGATCTGTCATCATCTAAATCTTATGATTCGTGGGTACGGATTACGGAAAGAGTATAGATGCGAGTCTTGAGATGCAGGTAATAAATATACAAATATATTTCAGTAATCAATTGAAGTCATTGAACTAAAACAACTATAAATAAAATCTTCTTAAATATCTCATCTTTTTCCAGTATATATTCTACAATATCATAGTTTCCCAATACTTTAAATGAATATTCTAAACATGCATGCATCGCCAGGGCTTAGTTCAAGTGGCAAAGATTGACAGAGTAGTGACTTAGGTCAAAGGTTTGAGCTCAGCTCCATGCAATTAAGACTGTTTAGGTAGTGAAGGGTAGAGGGCAGGCCTATTATCCACCAGTTTCGAACGCTGGAGCTGGTCCTAAGGGTTGACCGCAGAAGGATTTCTTGATCACCAGGAAATATATATAGAGAGAGAGAGACCATCGCCTCCTTAAAACTTCAAGTTCCATCAAATGGCACAAAGAGAAGATGTTTAATCAAAGGTAGTAGTAGGATGATGTGGTCTAGAAAAACTGAATAACTGCTACGCGGAAGGAAACAAATACAGAAAGAAAATAGGATAGCTTATGTTGCAAAACCTTAATAGCTATAAGCAGGAAACTAACCGGATATTGATCATAGATCAAGTCCCTACGACCTTTGCCTGGGCTTAATGGATGAGTGTGCTCTTTGACAAATTTTGTGACAACCCATTTTCCGGAGCTTACTTTTCTAACTAATATCATCGCTCTGCAACCAACCCTAGTCTCTGCTCTTTGTCGCACTATCTTTTCCCGCTTATCAGGCATTCTAAAGCCCTCCTTGTTGCAAACTAGTGCTCGACCAATAGCAGAGCCATCGCGCCTCGATCGCGAAAGCTTGCTAACGCGGATGATGAAACCCACTCTTGTTGCATATGCATTATAAAACGCATGTGCTGCTGCTTCAGATTCAAACTCCTGGCCGACATAAGGTTCATCTGAAGTTGAATTACCAAGAGATTGTGATTCTTCTAATGGAACGACCTCCCTATCAGAAAGGTCTTCATCTACCTTGACATCATGCACGTCATGAAGTGCCTCCTCACTGGAACTTCCTCCAACTGCATTTTCATCTACTGCCCTGACTTCTACCACCGTATACTCTTCCTCCTCAGCTACGATGTGATCATCAACCACAAAGTCCACTGTTGCATCAATTGCATCAGTAATTTGTTTATAGACATAGTAAAAATTAAAACAGAGTGTAAATACTCCACTGAAGGATGTCCACATTAGAGTAAGGATTATGATTTGCAGTTTGAACAATAGAAACAACTCTATGCATTAGATCCAGAAAAGGACCTATTTCTCTACAATAATATCATCTAACCTCATCTACTACGACGCAAAACCCTCACTAAGATCTTTCATGTGTTTTATCGGGCGGGTGGGGGGTAACTCTGAAGAGCTCTTAGCACAAATATTTCAATTTATGATGTTCTTAAGCACGATACCTATGAACATGTTTTTAGACAAGTATGAACAAGTGTTTACTGTTGCAGTATTTTTCTTTTGGACAAGGCAAAGTGTTTTTGAGACTGGTTTTAGTGCTTTTAATTATGTAAAAATTGAAAGAGAATAACAAAAGATTGCAATCAAGTTGGTCAAAGTTATGCTTTTCCAGCAAAATATCCTAGACAAAATGATATAGATTGAAGGATGGACTACAACCAAACACTCACTACTGCTTATACATAACAAAAACAACAACTACGCCTCAATCCTAAACACTCACTACTGATACTGTTGGTCTTGGCATTATGAATTCTTAATATCCATTTCACTCCATTAGGGGTTCTTAAAACTAGGAACTCTCTAAACCTCACACTTATTCAACAGTTAAAAAGCTACTCGTGCAAAAACTTCAATTTTTTTGATAATATAAATAATTCAAACTTGGCATATAAAACCTGTTTAACCCATTAGCATAACTAATTCAAACGCCAATTCATAATTAACGCTGTCCCAAGTAAAAATGTTATGGAACACATAAAAAGCTAGATATTTCAGCCTGAAGCATCAACCCCCAACTCAAAACTGAAAAAGAAAACACCCAAATACAAGGAAAGTTCACATAACATAAAATCCATGTTCAGCCAATACCGACCACTAAAATTCTGAAATTATTCTCTGAGACTCAATACCCAGGGGCAAAAAAAGTAAAATTTTGGATAAAAATTCAAACTTTGTGCGCTTTTTTCTCCTAAATAAAAGGAGTAGAAAGTAAAGAATCGGAAAAAACAAGGAAACTTACTCAAAATTTAATTTATAACGAAATGAATCCACGTTGTGACGATTCGCAGGAACAGACAGACACAGGTGGGGGGTGGGGTGGGAGTGGGGGTGGGGTGGGGGGGAAACGGAGAGAAGAGAAAGAGGGGTTGAGGGTTCAGGGTGGTGGCTATATGAGGCCCTTGTGAATGTGAGGTGTTGAGAGGCAATTGGGTTCAACGAGTATACGAAGTCAGCAATTTTGGGAGCTTCCAATGAAACGGTAACACGTGTCATCATCCATGGAGTGTACTGTGCGCTATTATTTCTTCTGGACCCGCGAATGGTCCGGGCCTAAAATCTGGATCGGGTCTAGCTTCAAGCTTTAGTATACGCTGGAAAATAGTGGGGTTAAACATTTGAGATGTTGAAAAGAGTAATTGGAGGTCAAAACTTGTGCTTCTGCATGAATTTTACTTGAAAATATATATTTGAAATTAATGAGAAAAATCATTATTTCATTTGAAATACTACCCACATGTCATGACCAAGCCCATGGCAGGTATTGTCTCCTTTAGACTTAAGCCCACATAGATTTGTCTTTCGGACTACACCATATTGAGCCCCAGAAATGTGCGTACCATATAAATTTGTGTCATTCCTTATATAGCTCTTCACTTTCCTCTCTCATTGCCTAAGGTGACATGTGCACCCCTTCTTCAGAAACTTGTCAGTCATATTTGACCCGCCCTCATCGGCTCGCCCTCCGTTATGGGCATCACATTCGACCCCCTCCCCCTCCCAAATGTCCTTGTTGTGGTTTTCCCCACTATCGTATTAAGGAAGATTTAGCTTTGATACCATATTTGTCATGACTCAAACCCATGGTACGTATTGTTTGCTTCAGGTCTAGGACCTCACGAATTTATATTTCGTGTTACGCCACCTCGAGCCCCAAAAGCACGTGTACCATGTGAATTTGTGTCATTTCTAATATAGCTCTTCACTATCCTTTCCCATTTCGATGTGGAATTTGCCTAAGATAACATGTGCACCCCTTCTTTAGAAGTTTTCTAGCCTAGAAGTCTGACAGTCCCGCTAGACCCGCCCTCATCGGCCCGCCGGCCGTCATGGGCATCACATCACACACGTTTTTAGGCATTTCAAATGTCGAAATCTATTATTTACAAATATTGATGGTCAAACTAATATTTGCAAATATTCACTTTGGTTTTCGCAAAAAAAATATAATTCTTCTTTATGACCAAATTGTTGGGAGAGGGGAGGGGTGGAAAAGTTAGTTCTGCCATATGAACGTAAGAAAATTTTTATTGGACAAATAGGAGTAAACAACTAGTACGATTATGGTACACACCAACTAGAATAAATTAAGATAGAAGAGCTTGTGATTTCATTTTTGTTAACACCTTTTAAAAAAGATGAAATTACACTATATGACATTTAAAGTTGAGGTAATAGAAAAACGAACTCTTCACCAAATTCTTAAGAAAAAAGCCCAGGAATTGTGGAAGGTGAAAGAGAACTTTCCCCTAATTGACCTAGGAGTTGATTACTATATTGCAAAATTTCAAAAACAGGAAAGGCTGACATCAATCCTTCAAAATAGATCACGGTTCGTATTTGCTCATTTTCTCTCATGTCAGAGGTGGGAGCCAAACTTTGTGGCTTCTGATGCCAAACAAACCCTTACTGTTGTATGGATTCGTCTCCCTAATTTACCTACTGAATTTTTTGATGGAGTTATCCTCCAAAAAATTGGAAACTCAATAGGTACACTATTAAAAAAAAAAGTAACGCTTGCACGTCATCTACTTTAGGAGGGTGTTATGCTAGATTATGTGTGGAACTTTCAATGGACCAACCAGTGAAAAAATTTATCCTCGTAGAAGATCACAAACAACAAATTGAATATGAAGGTGATAAAGTCCTATGCAAATCGTGTGGAATATTGGGCCACAAAATATGCCACTGCCCAACCACATTAACTCCACTGCCTCGCATGGAGAATAATGGGAAGGTAGTCTTAAACCATCAAGATGTTTAACAGTCGCACACTCTCAATGATGACGAAGGCTGGCATACAGTTTCGTTTCAAAAATCAAGGAGATTGCAGAGGAATTACCAATTGAAGGCAAAGAGGCTTCTACGGAGGCAGGTATAAACATTAAAATCTTTAATGCCTCCACAGGTATGTACATTAACACTCAAAAGTTAAAATTTGTCAATAAATATTCTTGTTCTTTTTCCATTAGCCAAGGCAGTAAAACTCGTGCTCAAATGTCCAATACCACAAGTCTTGGTAAACCAACTGGTTTTCATCTTGAAAACCGCTTCTCCAAGTTGAATAACGAGCACACTAATTTAGAAAATACATCCAAAAAAGTTCTATATTAATTAATAAAAACTGCATGCATGACACCCTTGGGAAAATCTATACGTCTAATATGAAGTCCCTAGTGATATAACTAAACCTACTTGCGTGCCCGTTAATTCTCCTACTAATCCTTCCCCTATGACGGATCAAAATGTCCCTCTCATAAACAACCTTACTAATTATTATTTTTTAAAAAGTACTCTTAATCCTAGCATTAGGAGTGCAAACACTTCTAACAATGATTCGCACTAATCAAACGACCCCCTGTACAAAAACCAAATGGCGGATAGAATTAACACGTGACCAAAACCATGCCAGCAAAATCTAACAATAAAATTTTCTATGCTAACCCTCCCAAATTGCATGCATATAGATGCAATAATTCCTTACTCCTCAATCTCTCCTATTTTAAACGACAACAACTTCCCTAACAATGTCAAAAATTCCACTAAACAATCGGAGGAGATATCGCCTCATTCAAATCCTCCGTCACCACCGTCCCTTGAATATGTCAAACCTTCCACCACTCCCTCAACAACTTCAAAATCTTCCAATAATTTATGCTCAACCTCCCATGTCACAAGACCACCACCCATTCTCCTGGATAGAACTAGGGTTAATGGAAGGGGTCTTATGTTCAATGCCACGATCAATGGACAGGAGAGTGTGATCCTTATCCAAAATTTACGCTACCTAGCCCAACTAGTGGCCGAAGAACTACACCTTGCTATGAGCAACTACCTGAACCGTGTGTGGGTGAAAAACATCCTGCAATCTCTAGCATCATCACTGAATCCCAACCTAGTGCTGGAGATGAGAGCACAATGGAACCTACCTCCTCACTTCATTCCCATTCCTTTACTGCCCCAAAACCTAGGCTTGGACCTTCGCGTTTTTCCACCAGAAACTCTAAATGTTGTCAACCCAATCTTGATGCAATAGGAGGCACCACAACCCCAGGCACAACCACAAAATCTCAACATGCAAATGCCTATGGAGGATATGAACCTCAATCCTCCAGTAGTACTACGTAGGCAACCCAATGGAAGCAGAAATAATCGAGAAAATAGACTTAGTAGGAGAATCAGTGGTGGAATTGTCAAACCTAAATGAGGTAAAAGTCTTCCTATTCAAGGAAACTCAAGAGAAGATACACATCATAGTATGTCCTCAAAACCTCTACAAGTATGCAATGGACATTCGTCCCCCACAAGACCCAATTGTGGGCAACAAGGCAATGATCCTAGTTCCATCTCTAAGGAGGAACTCATCTCCTCCCAGGAGAATGTTGGAGAATGGTCACCCACTAACACAAACTGTTAACATGATAAGTCCCATAAATTTTATTATTTGGAACATTAGGGGTGGGAATAATGAAGACTTTATGAGAAATTTTAGGGAGCTCATGGTCCAACACAGGCCATGCATGGTCACACTTCTTGAAACTAGAATGCATAATCATGTCACTCTATTGAACGACTTTGGTTTTTCAGAGATGATTGAGGTTCCGGCAGATTGCCAGGCTGGTGGTATGGTTGTTCATTGGGACCATGCCAAAGTGAATGTCCATAACTTTGTTCATAGAAACCATGAAATCCATGCAATCATTAAGGTACGCGCTATTAGACTTAATTGGTTATTTTCTTCAATTTATGCTAATACTAATTCAGTTATTAGGGACCAAATCTGAAAAAATATTGAAAGCATTGTTGATAATTATAATGGGTCATGGCTAGTCGGGAGTGATTTTAACGATGTTTTTAGAGCAAATAAAAAATAAGGGGGTAGACCACTAAAGCGTAGACGAGCTGCCATGCTTTGGTCAAGTCTTAATCACTGCAAATTACTTGATCTTGGATACAAAGGTTGCAAATACACTTGGTCTATGTCACGACCCCAAAACCAAACTGGCTGTGATGACGCCTATCGTGATACTAGGCTAGCCAACTCACTATGCATAACGTAAGAAACCTTTCGTTTGATTCAATATTTACCAATATTTCATAAATCTTCCATTTTAGCATTTCACAACAAATAAAGTTAGGTAAAACATTAAATACCGCCCCAAAATCTGGAGTCATCAGTCATGAGCAACTAAAAGGAAATACAAAATCTAGTATTGTTCCCTTAATACAACAAGTCTGAGAATAAACAAAAATGACCAAATAGGAAGGAGAAAGGCAAGACTGCGGATGCCGTGCAGCTACCTTGCAATATCCAAAGTGCTCCAAAGAGAGTAAACCAGCTCTCACTCAATCATGGCAACTGAATCTGCACACAAGGTGCAGGGAGTAACGTGAGTACACCAACTCAGTAAGTAACAAGCCCAACATGTGGACTGAGAGGTAGTGACGGACTAAACCTCCATATTTATGACAGAATAAATGTACAGAAATTTAGGCATGCTTTCAGTTAACTAGACAGCTCGAAGTGATAAGATAAACACAGTTCCAAACAATTTAACATATCTACCTCGACATATTCTACATGCCAATGCATCAACAGTATGAAATGCACAATATGCTCCCACACTCCAATACTCGTCCACTCATTACTGTGTATGGATCACATGGCCCAGGGAAGATCTATCCCAAAATACATACACATCAGACAGAAGTCACTCAGTACTGAGGAAGGATGATCCAGCCCTAAGGAGAAGATCCATCTCCAGATAATGATACACCTCACAACCACTCGGTATTGTATATGGCTCAACGGTCCAAGGAAAATCCATCCCAGAATACGTACACACGTCAATGACCTCAGTCGCTCGGTACCGATGGAAACAGGCCAATCCAGCCTCGTGGAGAAGATCCATCTCCAAGCATAAACACTTCGGACAAGATCCATGTCCAGGGAAGATCCATTCCTCAAATATCACTGCGCTCACTAGGGGTGTGTTACAGACTCCGGAGGGGATCCTACAGCCCAAGCGCTAACATAAGCCAGATCCAGGAATAATCAATATAACATGCTGCGACGTGCAGCCCGATCCCGTATTTGTCACTCAATATCAGGCCCTCGGCCTCACTCAGTCATCACTCTTCAGTCTCGCTCACATGGGCTCACAATGCATGAACTGGACCAAATCAATGATATAATGTGCAAAATAACAATTACCGAGACTAAACATGATATGATATGCAAATGACAGGACTAAGTATATAATATCAATGAAACACATGAGATGACAGCAATAAACGACCACTCGGGTCTCAATAACAACAGCGTGAAGCTTTAACATAATATCTAGCATGATTTCTAGCAATGTTCACATTAAGACGACCACTCGGGTCTCCACAACATTGATGTGAAGCCTTAACATGGTATTTAGCATAATTTCTAGCAATGTTCACATTAAGACGACCACTCGGGTCTCCACAACATTGATGTGAAGCCTTAACATAGTATTTAGCATAATTTCTAGCAATGTTCACATCATCACATTGACATAAGCACAGGTATCAACAAGAGAGAACCAATAAACTGTGCCATTGGATGAACCAGGTCACAAGTCTCACGGTGAACGCCCGCAAGCCCGTCACCTAGCATGTGCGTCACCCAATTCAAATCACATAACACGTAGTTCAGGGTTTTGAACCCTCATAACCAAGTTTGGAAGCGTTACTTAACTCAATCAAGCCAAAACTCTACTCCGAAATGCCCTTGCCGCTCGACTCATCCACAAATCGCCCCCAATCTAACCAAAATCAATATTATATCATTAATATATGATAAAAGAGCGAAGCCCACATCAAAATTATCAAATTACATCACAAATATCGAATTTGGCCAAACCCGACCCCTGAGCCCACGTCTCGGAACTCGATAAAAATTACAAAACTGAGATACTTATTCACTCACGAGTTCATACATACCAAAAATATCAAAATCCGGCGATAAATGACCTCTAAAAGCCTCACATTAAGCTCTCAAATTTTCAAGCCCTAATCCTCCAATTTCTTCCTTAAATCCCACAAACTTCATACTTAATCAGATAGAATTTACCATAGAATCAAGTATTAGGTTCAAGAACATTACCTCAATGCGTTTCCCTTTGAATCCCTCTTCAAAACCCCTCAAAAAGCTCCAAACTCGTCTTAAAAAATGGTGGAAATAAGAAAATTCGCGAAGGCTGGAATTTATGTACTCCGCCCAGGGGTTCCACACCTGCGGTCACTACGCTCATACCTGCGGACTGGCACTTGCGGTCCTAGGTGCGCATTTGCGAGTTCCCACTTATTCCCCAGCTTCCGCACTTGCGCCCCATGTCTCGCACCTGCGGGCCCGCAGGTGCGGTCAACCACTCCGCTTCTGCGACCTTCTCCGCATATGCGGTAGCCTCCCTCTCCTGCGACTATCACACCTGTGGTCCCCAATTCGCAGGTGCGGACACCAGTAACCTGGCACCAGTAGCAGCTTTGCTGCATTTTCCAAGTCCAAAACTCTGTTAACCATCCGAAATCAATCGCGAGCCCCTCGGAGCCTCAACCAATTATACCAACACAACACATATCATCCCACGGACTTAGTCGAACCCTCAGAACACCCAAAACAACACCAAAACACCAGATTTACTCGAAATTCAAGCCTAAGGACTTCTAAACTTCCGAAATTCGCCAACGATGTTGAAACTAACCAAACCACGTCCGGATGACCTAATTTTGCACACACATCCCATGACACTACGAACCTGCTCCAACTTCCAGAATTCCATTCTGACCCCGATAGCTAATTTCCACTGCCGACCGAAAATCGCCAAAAATCCTATTTCACCGATTCAAGCCTAATTCTACCACGGACCTCTGAATAAAATTTTGAACACACTCCTAAGTCCCAAATCATCTAACGAACCTACCCGAATCATAAAAATAACATTCCGAAATCATAAACCTATAAGTCAACTTCAGGTTGACTTTTCCACTAAATAACTAAACTTAAGAGACTAAGTGTCTCATTTCTCTCCACAATCACTCCGAACCCGAGCCAACTGACCCAACACAACATAAATGAGCTAAACAACACAAAGTGAAGCAGAAATAGGGAAAAACGGGGATAAACTCTCGAAACGACCGGCCGGGTCGTTACAGTCTAACCGTAGATTCACCAATAATAGCCTTTTTAAGGAACGTCTTGACAAAATCTTTGGTAATGACCACTAGATTCAAATTTTTTAAAATTCTTCTATAACTCATCTTCCAAAATCCCACTCGGATCACAATCCTTTGCTTATTAACCTCTTTCCTAAACAATGCCACCAATTTCCTAAATCTTTCCTGCTCGAACCCTTTTGCTGTAAGCATCCTCAATTCAAAAATTTGGTAACAAATACCTGGTGTAACAACTCCTACACCATGGCTACATCTATCTTTAAAGTTAATTTCATTAATTGGAAAAATAATACTTTTGGTGACATTTTCAAGAACAAAAAACGCATCCTTTCAAGGATCAATGGCATAAAAAATCCAAAACTTACCTTTCGAGTACCTTCCTTCAAAATTTAGAAGCAACGCTAAAGGCAGATTACAATAACATACTGAAAATAGAGGAAGATTACTGGAAACTACGATCTATAATCCATTGGCTAAACGAAGGAGATGCTAACACGGAATTTTATCAAATTATGGCTACTAATAAGAAAAGAAGAAATAAAATTATTTTCTTTAAGGATGATAATAATAACTAGATTGATGAACCCGAAGCCATTATCAACCACACTAGTGATTACTGTAAAAAAAGTATTCACAACTTCTCATGTGTCACGACCCAATTCCGGAGTCGTGATGGCGCCTGCCATGGAACCAGGAAAGCCACCCATTTAACCCAAGCTAAATGCAATTTCCAATAAATATCCTTCTTAACAAGCCTGTGGATAATAATTATAATAATAATAATAATAATCAGAATTTGGAACAATTTGATAAAAATCAAAACCCAAACCCTACAAACCCCGGATCCAGTGTCGCACAGTCATGAGCTGCTAATACTTAATACAACCAAAAAAATAAATGACCAACATAGTCTGAAAATAAATACGACTGTAGAAAAGGAAGAGAAGACGAGATCACGGTCGCCAGCTGCTACCTCGTCAACTTTGATAAAAACTGCTGCTACTCACTAACCAGAGCTGAATCCCGTTGTACCTGGATCTGCACACAAGGTGCAGAGGGCAACGTGAGTACACCAACTCAGTAGTAACGAAACCAAAATACGGGCTGAGAGGTAGTGACAGACTAAACCTTCGATAATTCGAACAACAATATATAACTTGGACATGACAGTAATATATCAGAAAATAAACACGATGCATCAATGTATATCTGTAACCCTGCATATTAGCATGAATTCATATAGAATCAAGAATGATGTATACTCAGTAATCAAACTCTCATAAGGTGGTCCACTCAGTACTAGACTACGGCCTTCCAGCCCAGGAAAAGTCCATCCCGGATATTACATAAACACAAGTGACACAGTCACCTAGTACTGAGGAAAAATGTCGATCCAGCCCCCATGGAGAAGATCCATCTCTGGAACATAAGCCCCACGGAAAAGTTCCATCTCCGGAACATAATACTCGGACAAGATCCATGTCTAGGGAAGATCCATCCCTCAATATATGTGCACTCACTGGGGGTGTAAAGACTCCGGAGGGGCTCCAATCAGCCCAAACGCTATATCAAGCCAACGAAGGCATGATTCCAGGGTCGCTGCAGTGTGCAGTTCGACCTCATAACTGTCTCAAAACCAGGCTTCAAGCCTCACTCAGTCAGTACCTTCCAGTCTCACTCACAATGCTCTAACATATGAAAATCAGCCCAAACCAATGATAATATAGAATAAACTTGCAATTTACGAGGCAGAGGCATGAAACATATACTGTAACAGGACTAAGTACATGAAAACAAAAATCATAAATAAAGACAGCAATAATTGACCATTCCAGTATGAACATATCGGCGTGAAGCCTTAACGTTTATACTTAGCATGATTTCTATTGCGTTCAAGGTAAATGCAACCTTCACAGTACAAATATCAACCTGAGATAACCATTAGACAGTGTCATGGGATGAGCCAGGCTACAAATATTCGATATAAGCCCGCATGCCCGTCACTTGGCAAGTGCGTCACCTTAATTAACATCAAATATCATATAATTTGGGGTTTCGAACCCTCAGTTCCAAGTTTGGAAGCGTTACTTACCTCAAACCGGCTAATATGCTACTCCGCAGTGCCCTTGCCTCTAATTTCGGCCTCCGAGTGCTCCAAATCTACCAACAATCATATGTATATCATTATAATATGCTAAGGAACTAATCTCAATCGAAATGTATCAAAAATACTCAAACATTCCGAAATCGGTCAAACCCGACCCTCCGGCCCCACGTCCCGAAACTCAGAAATTTTTATACAAAACTGTTCTTCATCATCTCACGAGTCCGTACATATAAAGAACACTAAATTCGGAGTCCAAATGACTCCTCAAATCCCCATTTTAAAGACTCTTAATCCCAAGCCCTAATTACCCAATTTGCACTGATTTTTCCCTAATTTTCCACCATAAATCCGACCTTTAATTACATATCAACAATTTTAGAATCCAAAAACCTTACCTCAATGAAGAACTATCGAATCCCCTCTTCAAACCCTTCCAAAAGCTTCAAACCCGGATGAAATATTGAAAAAGATAGCTAAAATTCGCGAAGGCACGCTTTTATACTTTCTGTCTAGTGGTTCCGCACCTGCGACCACTTACTCGCACCTGCGGAACCGCACCTACGGATCCCAGGTGCGCACCTGCGGAAAACCCTAAGTACCTCAAATCCTGCACCTGCGATCGACCTCCCGCACCTGCGGCGTCGCAGGTGCGGCAATTAACTCACACCTGCGGAATCCTCTCACTCAACCAAACTTCCGCACCTGCGGTGCCACGTCCGCTCCTGCAGAACCACACCTGTGGCTCCCCATCCGCAGGTGCGAAAACACCAGTAACAACAACATCAGCAATATCAAAACCATTCCAAACTCCTCGTTAACCACCCGAAACCATCCCGAGCCCCTCGGGACCCCAACCAAACAAACCAACGCATCATATATGATCATTCAAACTTAGTCGAGCCTTCGAAACATCAAACACAACATCAAAACCCCAAAAACACATCGAATTCAAGCCTATGAACTTTGAATTTTTCTAAATTCCACCAACGATGCCGAAACTACCCAAAAACAACTCTGATTGACCTGAAATTTTGCAGACATATCCAAAATGACATTACGAACCTGTTCCAACTGTCGTAATTTCATTCCGACCCCGATAGCCTATTTTCCACTGCCAACCGAAAATCGCCAAAAACTAACTTTCGCCAATTTAAACCTAATTCTTCACCTGACATCACAACAATATTCCGAACACACTCCTAAGTTTCAAATTACCTAACAAAACTATCCGAGCCATAAAATACGCATTCCGAGGTTGTTTCCCAATAAGTCAACTCTTAGTTGACTTTTTCCATTATAAGGTTATCTTTAAAGGCTACATGACTGAACTCTCACTACAACCATTCAATTTCAAACCTATCGACTATAACATATCGATAGCAGAATAACCAACCCATGAAAAGTCAATAACAATAATTATAATGCAGGTTCTACGTAACGATGGACCGGGTCGTTACATCATGTCTCCATCGATTGGAGTACTATGAAAAATGACCCTACAAGCTTCAATAATACTGACCTTTACTCTCTTGATAACCCTATCACAAATTCTGAGATCATTAAAGCTTGTTTTTTCTTTTAAACCTTAGAAAGCACCCGACCTTGATGGCCTTCGTCCTTTTTTCTTCCAAAAATATTGGAATATAATAGGTAGATCATTTATTAGACTCTGCCAGGACGTTTTCAGTGGCAAAATACCGGATGGCATAAATGATACTCTCCTATGTCTAATTCCCAAAATTCCAAATGCTTATAACTTAAAAAAATTTAGGCCCATAGGTTTATGCAATACTATTTATAAAATCATTAATAAGGTAATTACAAATCGCTTGAAGTCTTTCCTAAACACTCTTATCAGCCCTTATCAAGCAAGTTTCCTAAAAAATAGAAAATTTTGTGATAATGATATCATTATGCAAGAACTAATCCTCAAAATGAATAAGTACCGTGGTAGAAAATACAATATGATTCTAAAAATCGATCTAGAAAAGGCTTTTGACCATCTTGAATGGTCCTTTGTCTACAGAGCCCTCACCTTTTTTAAATTCCCCTCAAATATCACAAAACTTATTATGAACTGTGTTTCATCCAGTAAAATAGTTATCCTTGTTAATGGACCTAGAACTGATTACTTTACCCTAGTAGAGGTATTAGGCAGGGTGACCCTATATCTCCATATTTATTTATTCTTTGTATGAAAATGCTTTATACTCTCATCAACTACAAAGTAGATAATAGATATTGGGATCCAGTGACTATAGGTAAAAATAATTACCAATTATCCCACATTTTCTTCGCAAATAACTTACCCTAATGGCTCAAATCAATAAAAACACTACCATTACCATTAAGTAGTGCCTGAAATTATTTTGCTACCTATCAGGGCAGACCATTAATAGGGCAAAATCAAAAATCATCATCTCTAAATATTTCCCTAAAAACACTACCTCCATTCTCTTAAACTTCTTTAATATTGATATTAGTCATTCCTTTGGTAAATACTTAGGTTTTTCGATTACTAGCTCGAAATCTAGGGCCACTGACTACCAATTTGTTCTTGATAATATGCTTGCAAAATTAGCTATATGGAAAACAAAATGTCTTAACATTTCTCGCAGGTGCACTCTAGCTACCTCATGCCCAAACTCCCTCCCAAACCACATTATGTAGTACACAATACTATCGTCCAAGATGCTTTAAAAAATTGACAAAATTTATCGAAATTTCATATGTGGTACAAATGCAACTTCCAAAAAACTCCATCTAGTTAACTAGGGCACCATCACCAAACATAAGAAGTAAGGAGGATCAGGGATCCACACGGAGAAGAGTAAAAACCTAATGAATCTGGCCAACCTATCTTGGAGACTCATCACTAACACACATTCACCTTGGGCAAAAATAATTTTGACGCTTCATGGCACTAGGAAAATATTAAAAACTCCTCCTTCATTCGGAGTAGCATTATCCAAGAATGAAAAATTTGTAACAAAGGTATTACTTGGTTGCCCCATAATTTATCGAACCTCAATGTCTGGAATAGTCGTGGGATTCACCACACCCCCCCTCCCTCTAAGTCAATGTATATACGGTCCCCTAACATAAAAAGACAATATTCTCATCATTAAGGATATCTTGGTTAAGAATCATTGGTATTTATCTAAATTATCCATGGACCTTCAACCAAACTTGATTAATAAAATCACTGCTATTACTCACATCTCTAACAATTGTGACAACCCTATTTGGCCACTAGCACAAATGGGCTATTTACTAGCAAATCTTGTTACAATCTAATTTCTGGTCAACCAAACATTGTTAAAGACTTTACTTGGATTTGGGATCTAAATTGTCCTAACAAATTAAAGTACTTATCATGGAAATGCTGCCACGAGAGGTTACCTACCAGAAGCTACTTAAACCACATTGGCGTAAAATTGACCCTACTTGCACATTTTGTAAGGTTCATAGTGGAACTATTATTCACATTTTCCTCGAATGCATAGTTGTTAAGGAATTTTGGCTTCACTTAGGTTTGGATACGGGCAGCTGGAATAACATAAGTAACTGGATGACTAATATACGTGATCATAATTTTAATCTAAGAAACGATATCATTAGTTGGAAAGAAATATTTTCATTTGCTATATGGACCATTTGGGTTAATAGAAACAATAACTTGTATAATAACACAACCAACAAAGCCTACTTACGAAATGCTTATAAACAAGCGGTGGAATATAAGTTCCTAACTGAGAAGGAATCTATCCCATATCAAAGGATTCCCATCACAGTTACTTGGCTTAAACCTCCTCGTAACCATATAAAGCTCAACATTGATGGCTCATTTAAAGAAAACACTTCTATCTGCAGCTTTGGTGGCCTCTTCAGGGATAGTATGGGTCATTGGATACTTGGATTCCAAGGATCTCTACATGGCTTGTCTCCCCTGCATGCTGAGTTGATGGAACTAAAAGCAGGCTTACGTGTTGCCAATAAACAAGGATACACCAACATTGAAGTGGAAACCGACTCAACAGATGTCATTACCTGTTTAGACCATGAAAACACAATCCTTAACAATATTATTTATGGTTGCAGGTTATTAATGACTCAGGTGAAGGTTCAAATAATCCAGCACAACTTAAAGGAAGCCAACATGCCAGCACACAAGCTGGCTAGAAACGCTCTTCATAACAACAATGGCAGGGATCTCAAGATTATGTACTATGCCCCTTTTTTTGTAACCGCTGCATTAACTTCAGACTATGAAGGAACCACTTACCTAGTCAAAAATCTTAGTAAGGACGTCTGCACTAAGCTTGCATCTTTTGGAAATCAAAATGTCCTAAGAGACATTATAATATCCTGTAATAGCCAAGTAGGAAATGTCCAATCGGACATAGTTTATGATGTAAACTCTATTTTGTGATTTCTATATATATAGATCTCTGCTTATAAAAAAAAAAATTGAGGTAATCATATACAGTCAAGCATCTCTTTAACAACCTCGTTTGTTCCGAATATTTTTGGATGTTATATCGAAGTGTTGTTCGAGAGCATATATTATAACATAAAATGAAAATTAGGTTCGGAAAAGCTTGGCTTTTATAGTGAAGTGTTGTTATATAAGGATGTTGTTATAGAGAGGTCTAACTGTAATAAAACAAATAGACTTCATCCTTGTGCTTTTTTTTCCCTATGTCTTCTTCGAGCCGAGGGTCTTTTGAAAACAACTCTTTGTCTTTATAAAGTCGGGATAAAATTTGTTATTGAATATGCTACCTTTTTTAGATCCTACTTATGAGATCACATGGGTTTATTGTTATTGTTGTTTTAGACTTCATCCTTGCCATAAGAAGTAGTTATAAGGTCATATGTAAAGATTGTAACTTTTAAACTAGATCATTCAACATGTGAAGCAAAAAGAGTGTAGCAAAAGAGTAGAAAAGTCCCAGACAACTAAGAATTTGCTAGTTGGTGAAGATTGAAAGGTACAGATCGTATAATATTTAAGAATAAGCTGTTCAAAGAGCGGGAATGGAGAGCGTACGTAGAAAATAACACAAATACCATGTAGATTACAAGTTAAAATTTCAAAGCTCTAATGTAACTTGAGCGTGTGCTTAGCAGTGTGACAGAAATGAGTGCAGATAAATGGTTCAAGAATCAAGAACTACAGAGAACGTACTGAGTTTATGCACAGATTGTACAGAACTGCATTTTCATGCCAGGGTTGAATTGCAAGCCCAATGCCACAGCCTACTTGCAAACATCTTCCGAGTTCCGCCCTAAGTACTATTGACACAAAATTCTATATAACGTATAATTATTCCCGCTAGTGATGAATTCTAAACCTATATATAATAATCCTCATTTTTCATAAGAGTCCATCAATTAATTTTGTATAAGAAGTTGAAATAACCTAAAATCTATCCCAGTTAACACGGCCCATTTAGGTGTTCTACTTCTTCACATAAGGAAGTATTTGAGTTACAAGTTGAAAAAAGATCACTAGCAGTTAAAAGAACGTGGAAGATGAAGTTCTGTTTGGAAATAGTTTTTACTTTTAAAAATGAGAAAATTTTATAAATGGGAACTAGCTGCGAAATCAGATTTAAATTCGACATTTTCGGCCTTTACAATTCTAGCATATCGAATTTGTTTTACATTTAAAATTGTAATTCAAATATAATATTATTAAGATTTTAGTTGATTTATATATATATATATATATATATATATATATATATATATATATATATATATATATATATATATATATATATATATATATATATATATATATATATATATATAAACTTATGCTAACATCGAAAATACTACTCTTATTTTAGATGAAGTTGTTGGAAGACTTGCATCCACCACCACTGCATGTTGAAACTGATCATTTACTTGAAATTCACTTCACACAAATATTTCACTATTTTTCTTAAATTGTCTCGACGGTTGAACACTCCTATTGCGTCAAGATTACTCTTTTCATTTTCTCCGTAGGATTTGCATGCCCCCTCACGTGCGTCCACTCTTCAACTACTTCTGTCACCTCCACTGTCCCTTCGGATACAATTATCTGATAAGAAAATGGCCTCTCCAGTTACCAATTAGTATTCATGCCCAGCACCAAAATAAATAAATTTAACTACCTACCCCCGCCGAAGAGACTTTGAGATACTCGGTAAATAACCATGTATATTTAATAGTTAGTTAATCACAGTTAGTTGGTAGTTAGTTGAGGTGGTTAGCTGAGTAGTCAAGTTAGTTGAGTTAGTTAGTGGAGGTGGAACCCACTTGTATATATACTCTACTGATATTGTGAATACACGTTCTTCTTCTTCTCCCACATTTCTGATTCGATTCATTTCTCTCCCAAATCATGCGAAGCTTCTAGAACTCGATAATGGAGTTCTTCAATGGCGAAGCTCGATTTCCCAATCTGCGAGTTGACATCACTAACATTCCCTAGCTCAAACGATCTGAGCTATGTTTTTCAATTTGCCCTAATTCTCAGTCGATCTGCGCAGTGTGAGCTTCGCCTTATCTTCAATTCTGTTTTCCCTAATTCTCTTCTCATATATGTACTCTGTATTCCTTTAATTTCTCAAAGATGGCTATTGTCGATCAAACTGATGCGACTAATAATGCCGCAAATGTCGAGAATATTGAAGCCACAGTCAATATTGTTTTAGATCCTAGTGATGCTCTCTATTTGTACCCGTCGGATAATCCTAGAGCTATGTTAGTTAGTGTAGCTTTCAGTGGAATTGGATATAGATCTTGGAGGCGTGCAGTTTTGCGTGGTGTTTCTGTTAAGAATAAAACTGGCTTCATTAGTGAAGAATGTAGGTGTCTAGATCCTCAATCTCCCAAGTTTAGACAGTGGGAAAGGTGTGATGATATGGTGACCTCGTGGATTCTAAATTCACTTTCAAAGGAGATAGCAAATAGTGTGATGTATGCGAACGATGTTGTTGAACTGTGGAGAGAGTTGGAAGATCGATATGAACAAACTAATGGTGCGAGATTGTATCAAATCGAGAAGGAGATTAATGACTTAACCTAGGGAGCTCTAGACATTACAGGTTACTACACTCAGTTGAAGAAGCTTTGGGAAGAGTTGAGTACCTTAAGTGCAAAAACTCAATGTAGTTTCCAGTGTACTTGTGGTGCTAAGGAAGGTATGCACAAGGCTGAACAGGATAGGAGATTAATTCAATTTCTCATGGGACTTAATGAAGTGTACACAACAGTGAGGGGTAGTATCCTTATGATGAACCCACTTCCCTCGATGGCACAAGCCTTTTCTTTGCTTATTCAAGATGAGAAACAACGTGAAATGCGACCTTCAAATCATGTGGTTGCAGAGTCAATCTCCCTTCATGCTAATGCTGCTGGTAATGCTAATAGTTTCAGGAACAACAATTTTAGAACTAATTACACTCCAAACTCCAGTTTCCGAAATACAAATAGGCTAAGGCCCTTTTGTGACTACTACAAACGTCCAGGACACACCAAAGATAAGTGTTTCAAACTTCATGGTTACCCCCAAACTTCAAACAACAACCAAAACTTCAGGTATAACAAGAACAAAAGGGTTTTAGCTAATGCACACTCCAACTTATCTGATGAGACTTTTGCTAAGACTGAGGAGTTTGGACCCAAGGATGATAATCAGAATTTGAACCTGTCCAAGGAACAATATAACCAACTGATCAATATTCTTCAGCATTTCAATACCTGTAGTGGAGGAGAAAGTTCTCAAAATACAAACAATGGAGCTGGATCAGTGAACCTTGCTGCAGGAAATATGAATTTTGCAGGTATGATAACTTGTACATCCTCTATTGATTTTGGAAAGTTATCTTGTAAATATTTCAGAACCTGGACCGACACATGGATTCTAGACTCAGGAGCATCCAATCACATGACCTTTAATAAAACTGCATTAGTTGATATTAGGATTTTACCCTATCCACTGTTAGTCACTCTCCCAAATGGCTACAGAGTCAAAGTAACAAAAATTGGCAGTGTAAATCTTGCCCCACAGATCACTCTACACAAAGTCATGTTCGTTCCTTCCTTCAAGTTTAATCTCATCTCCATATCCTCTTTGACTTCTAGTATGAAATCCTTGATAGCTTTCACTGACACATGTTGTATAATGCAGACCCCTTCAATGAAGAGGCCTCTGGAGATTGGTAAGATCAGGGATGGTCTGTATCTCTTATGCTCCCAATGTTTGAAGAACATTAGTACTAGTTCTACATCTATTTCTTCCTTTCCTATTTCATGTCATGCTTGTGATGTACATAGTTGGCGAACTCCATCTAGTGTCTGTAATCACAGTCTCTCACAGGATCCTTCCTTTTCACGTGTAAATAATTCCATTTGCAATAAAACACATGATTGTGATTCATCTTTGTCTCATAAGAGTGATGTTAATGTACTGTGGCATAATAGATTGGGCCATGTTCCTTTTGCAAAGATGAGAAGCATCACTACTATACCTGTCACTTTCTCTAATAAACAACCTTTCTTGTATTCTGTATGCCCCATGGTCAGACAATCTAGACTTCCATTTCCTAACAAAACCAGCAACACTGAACAAATTTTTGGTCTCTTATATGTTGATATGTGGGGACCATATCATGCCCCCACACATGATAATTACAAATATTTCTTAACCATGGTAGATGACTGTAGCAGATCTACATGGACTCATATTTTGTCCAGTAATAGTAATGCCCTGCAGATCCTTAAAGCCTTCACATCCTTTGTCAAGACTCAGTTTCACTTGACCATTAAATCAATAAGATCAGACAATGGCCTAGAATTCACCAGTGCAGAAGCAAGCTCTTTCTTTCAAACTCATGGCATTGTTCATCAGAAAACTTGCCCATATACACCACAACAAAATGGTGTAGTTGAGAGGAAACATAGATACATTTTAGAGACAGCCAGAGCCCTCCTATTTCAATCAAAATTAGCCATAAGGTATTGGGGGTGAGTGTATCCTAACATCTACATATCTCATTAACAGATTTCCTACCTCATACCTCAAGAACAAATATCCTTTTGAAATCCTATACAAAGAGAAACCAAATTATTCATATTTGAGAAGCTTTGGATGCCTATGTTTTCCCACTGTACCAAAGATACACAGGGACAAATTTGATCACAGAACTGTACCTCATGCCTTCATTGGATATCCTTTTGAAACCAAAGGATACAAAGTATTGAATTTTCAAACCAGAAATATTCACATATCCAGAGATATAACCTTCCATGAAAATGTAATCCCATTTGCTGTATTACCTACTACAAGATCCTCTTTCCCAACTTTACCACATTTCATTTCTGATTTACATGCTACTACACCTCAACACACAATAAACAATTCACCAAGCCTAGGGAACCTTGAAGCAGGACATGATCACTCTTTGTCTGATCCCTTTCCACCTTTTGATTATGCACTTGATTCTCCAGAAACACACTCACACTCTCCAGCTGTTCTCCCACAGAGTGTCCTTGATTCCATCCCACCAATTGAGTCTCCTGTCTTAGAGCCTAGGAGGTCTGGTAGAGAACACAAGTTACCTACACACCTACAGGATTACATCTATTCTATACCCCAATTGAAACCAACTTCTACTGATCCACCAATCACTCCAACTTCCCTCAATACCTTGTTCTCCTTACATAGTCATGTTCCTACTAATTCTTTAATCCATGACAGTCGGTTACTTGTTATGAATGTTTGCAATGATTCTGAAACATCTTCATATGATGAGGCTACCCTCAATCCTGCTTGGCAAGCAGCAATGACTCAAGAGTTTGAGGCTTTACATTCTAATCATACCTGGGACATAGTACATTTACCAAGTGGAAAACAGGCGATTGGCTGCAGGAGGGTGTACAAAGTTAAACACAAAACTGATGGAACAATAGAGAGGTTCAAAGCTAGATTAGTGGTAAAAGGATATATTCGGCAGCCTGGCATAGATTATACATAGACTTTCAATCTTGTAGTGAAGATGACAACAGTGAGAGCTATAATAGCTACTGCAGTAAAAAAAATAGTGGCATATCTTCCAGCAGGATGTGAACAATGCATTCCTTCATGGGGAGTTACATGAAGAAGTGTATATGCAAATACCACCAGGTTTAGAATTCAGTTCTCCAGATTTAGTCTGTAAACTAAATAAATCCCTATATGGACTCAAGCAGGCAAGCAGACAGTGGTACTCTAAGTTGACTGAAGCACTTTGCTCAAGAGGTTATGTGTGTTCTCTCAATGATTACTCACTTTTATAAAAGAAAACAGAATACTCTACCATCTACATAGCATTTTATGTAGATGATGTTATTATTACTGGAACAGATATTTCAGAAATTACTCAAGTCAAATGTTTCCTAAATGACCAATTCAAGATAAAAGATTTAGGGAAGTTGCATTATTTTCCTGGTCTGGAAGTCCTCTATACCAATGATGGAGTGATAATATCTCAAAGGAAGTTCACACTGGATTTACTCAAAGAATATGATTGCCTTTCCTATAGCAGCATTTCCACTCCTCTTGGTCCAAATGAAAAGCTGCGAGCTAAGGAAGGGACAACATTATCTGATCCTACTTACTACGGAAAACTGATAGGAAAGTAAAATTTCCTCACTAATACCATATTGGATATAGCCTTTAGTGTGCAGCACCTCAGCCAGTTCATGCAAGACCCCAGGGAGCCACATTTGAAAGCAGCTTTCCGCCTGCTTAGGTATCTAAAGAATGATCCAACTCTAGGAATTTTTATGTCTAATGCGCATGATTGCAACATAAAGGGTTACTGCGACTCGAATTGGGAAACTTGTCCAGATTCTAGAAGGTCAGTTACTAGTTATATTGTCTTGCTGGAAAACAATCCAATTTGTTGGAAGTCCAAGAAACAAGAACAGTGTCTCTGTCTTCAGCAGAAGCAGAGTACAACTCTTTAAGGAAGCTTGTTGGTGAACTAACTTGGTTATGCATGCTATTTGATGAACTTACTATTTCCTATCCCAAACCTGTCTCAGTATTCTGTGATAGCCAGTCTGCTTTACACATAGCTCGCAATCCTGTCTTTCATGAACGTACAAAGTACATCGAAGTTGATTGCCATTTTGTGCGAGATAAGCTCCAAGAAAAATTGATCTCTCTCCATCATATTGGAACTGGTGCTCAGCTGGCAGATGTTCTCACTAAAGCCCTTACTGGTGTTAAACATTCTGCGATCCTCAGCAAGTTGGGTGTGAGAATCTCACCTCCAACTTGAGGGGGGGGGGGGTATTGAGATACTCTGTAAATAACCATGTATATTTAATTGTAGTTAGTTCTGTTGGTTAGTTAGTTAATCACAATTAGTTGGTAGTTAGTTGAGGTGGTTAGCTGAGTTGTCAAGTTAGTTGAGTTAGTTAGTGGAGGTGGAACCCACTTGTATAGATACTCTACTGATACTGTGAATATACAGTCTTCTTCTTCTCCCACATTTCTGATTCGATTCCTTTCTCTCCCAAATCATGCGAAGCTTATAGAACTCGATAATGGAGTTCTTCACTGGCGAAGCTCGATGTTCACAATCTGCGAGTTGACAAAAGCGCGAAAGATTACTATCTTTCAAAAGATATTAGCCGTATCTTTTGTTATAAAACAGAACATAGGGACGAAATAATCAGATTTTGATAGTGTGGTCATTGTCCTTAAGCAATTTAAGCCTGCCACTTTTGTTGTTGCAGGAATAATGGCGGAATCAATTAACTTGAACTTCTATTAGAACGAACTCGTTGTCTGAAAATATTAATTTCAAATTACTTATTTGGACCAAGTGCCCAATATAGACTATTAATTATATAGGCAAATACTAATTTCCTCCTAACATCTCGCAAAATATTCAAACCATATATAAAAACTTCTTGATTTCTCTATTTTTTTTAACGAGGATCAAGTTTCCTAGCTCTCTTAAAGCTAATCCATTAACACTAACTAATCTTAACCTATTTTCAGAGAACTACAAGCATTTCTTTGCTACTTGTAGTTACAGAACATAATTTGAGAACTCTACATTATATATACGGTCAGCATGCAACATTAATATTTATTCCCTTTTGTACTGCACGCACTCATAGTGTTGAATTGACATTAAATAGGTCCTATATACTAATTGAGTTATTAAGAAAGCAAACCGAAGTGGAAAATTAGATGTAACAATAAGAAGAATGTTGAATCACTTCTTGGTCTTCGGTTTAAACATCCAGAAGAATTTTTTGGAGATTCCAAGTCTGACTTGCACAACAAAGTATGTAGAGTGTTGTTGGTATTTTTTGTTTTCGTAGTTTTCTAATATTGTTATTTCACTTATGAAATTAATTCTAAACCCCAAAAGGAGTACGGAGGTGATTGTGCGTCCTATGTGAACCAAAAAAGAAGTATTTTATTCCTTTCTCCTTTTTATCACTATTCATGTTGGGATGGATCTCCCGACACAAATTCATAATTTTTAGAATTAATTAATAATAATAACAATTCAGTTAATATGTTTAGAATAAAGGTTGGTTGGATATTTATAATCAGCAAACAAAGAAATAGACAAGATTAGGTGAGACGCCCTGCTATGTAATGATTTGACTTTGCTTTATGTACAAATTGCTAATCCTCACTTTCCATCCATGAAACTTAAAAAGCAATGGGCCAATATACCTATATTAGAGTTCGTTTGGACATTAATTTTTCCCCTTTCTTCGGCGTTTGTTCATAAAATTTTCAACTTTCACTTGAAGATAAATTTTGAAAATTTTTGATATTTGAAAAGTTCTCAAAAACTATTTTTCAAAATTTTCACTCAAATCACTCACAAAACTTCAAAAACAACTCAAACTGAAATTTATGTCCAAACACAACTCTAAGCTAGCATTTGGCCGTAGATTTTCAAATTTGTTTTGAAAAATCTGATTTGGGTGAAGTTTGGTTTGAAGATGAAAATGTGTTTGGACATCAATTTTATTTTGGAAAAACATGAAACATGACTTATACCCACAAGTTTTAAAAACTATCACAAATACCCAACAGTACCATTATCAATAATATTCATTACCATAACCACAAACCATAGTCTTGAACATAAATAAATTTGGTACAAAATTATCATTTTTATAATGAACTACATAATACACTATCAGATTACCGAAAAGACGAAGCAACATTGTTACAAAATAATAAATGGCGGGCTCTTTTATAAAATATAAAAGTTTAGGACAATTTTTAAAAATCTAATAGTCATAGTTTGGCTCAAAACCAGCTCTGATTTGAGATTTGGGATTTGACCAAAATGTAAGCAAAATTTATGGTCAAACATGTGTTTGCCAAATAAAATCCAAATTTATTTTGACAAAATCTATGACCACACTTTAACCTAAAATTCAAATACCATTTTCACTTGAAAAAAATTTTCGATCATCTTTTAAAATTTTACAATTCTTGTGTCCAAACGCCTACTTAATCTTGTAAATTGGGGGATCAAAAGCACTATTTTGTATCCTGTGGAAATTCAGTATTTACTCAAGCAATATAGTTCATGAGAATGCATTACAATATTATTACTTTATATATATATTTTTATTACTGCTTAACAATAGTTATTTAATTTAACATATTTTTTGAAACTATCTGAGCCGTCTAATTTGAGTTCATATCGCATAGAATTGATAAAAAAGACATGTTCCCTATCAAGAATTTTTTCTTTTTTTGGAACTTGAAGCCGAAAATATGTCATTATTAATTGAAGAACTCTATTTTTTTCTTTACAGTATGCCTGTGATCTATTTTCCTTTTTTTAGAATCTTCAAGTCGTCTACTTTTATTTCTAGATCTAAAACTAGTTTAATATCTGAGAATAGTATTAGAAAACTATTTTTCATTACGAATGACCAAAGAATTATATTTTTTTTGCAATTGTAAAGCAATATCATGAATCACGTCAACACTATTTTAATAACATGTGATATTAAGAAAGATAAATTCAGTTGCAAATGGAGAGTTCATGGCTCACTTTTTTTCATTAGGAATATTGCACAAAATTCGAAAATACAAGGCATACAACGCATTTTATCTTAAATAAATAATGACGTGGTTTCATATATAAGAGGACTCATTCACCCACAGTTTACCATCAGAAGATAAGATTTCACGTGGATTAGACTTTATTAATATTTTCTAATAGTCAGTGAGATACATTGATTTGATTTATCTAGCAAAACAAAAATAAATTAATTAAAAGAAAATAATGAAAAAATGCATCGAACCAAGTGGGCATTTATTAAGTCATTGAAACAAGTGGACATTTATTAAAACTATGGGTTGCTATCAGCTACCAAAACAGAATCTTTTAAAACCACTCGTGGCTTTTGTTGTATTTCTCAGTCTGATATTAATTTAAGAACAATTTCCCTTTCTTGAATTTCAACTCTTAATTTTTATTTGGTACTATTGATGGGCGCTTGAAAATTATGTTCTACCAAAAAAAAAAAAAAAATTAAAAACATATTTTGTTTTAAAATCTAAATTTCAGCATGGTTAAGGGTGTCTGAATGATACTTATGAAGATTGCCATTTCTCGTCTAATAAAATTTATAAAATATTAAATTCCTATTATTTTCATGTACATCCTAATTTTCAATTTTATTTTTTATAAGAAGAAAAGGACAGTCAGGCTTGGATCCTACTCTCTTTTCTGGTTACTACTAACGGAGTTTGAATAAATTGCCCTTTATCTAGTTGCAATTAAAGTTAGTGTTAGTCCATAAACCCTTAAATTAGATAATATTAACAAATTTCGGTGTCTGCACAACACGTATTTGTTAAACTTATTATAATTAAAATTCTTGGAGATTAATTATATGAAGTAAATTCCGCATCTTTTATTACATACAAGCAGTGGCACAACTAGAATTTTCTCTAAGGGATATCAAAACATAAGAAATTAAATACACCGATATATTTGGAGTAGTATAGTAAAAATACATAAAACAAAAAAAATTTATCTAACAATACAGTATAATTTTCTAGCGAAGGGGTGTCATTTGACACCGTTTGGTTGTGGCCCACCACTACATACGAGCTTGTAATAGAAAAATATGCTAGCCGCCTCATTTATCCAAAAAAACAGCACAGTTGAATCTGTTACGTGGTTAATAGACAAGCGAATTGATTTGATCCAAAAGATGACAAAGAGATAAGATTAATATTAAGATTAGTAATTGAAATTTAAAGAAGATAACAAGCCTGGCTCCAAACGCAGTGCCTCCGAGAGCAAAAATAAAAATAACGATGAAGAGAAAACAAAATTGTTAAATTCAGAGCAAGAGTGGGAAAAATACAGCTTCTATATGCAAAAAGTTTCATCCCCCTACAATAGCTACTAAGTCTGATATTTATAGCTCTACTTAGGAAAATAAGATTCTAGGATCAAACTCCTCTTAAATGATAATAAAAGGGTCATTGATGATCATGTAACGACATGCCATGAATGCCAATATTCTCTAATGGTTGCTCATTTAATGTTGGCAAATATTCTCTCATTGAAGTAAAAATTGCGCGGGGCACCTTATTTGGTTGCCCCCATTTAACCTATACCCGCTTTTCAAAAAACTTTTAACTTGTACCCACTTTTTAAATAACTTCAGCTCCCTTTTCCTCGCTGAGATGAAGTTCACCAGTTAAGCTGAAGTTCGCCAGTTATAAAGACAAAACTTCAGCATACGGGGCTGAAGTTCCCCAGTTATAAAGATAAAACTTCAGCTCTAGAGCTGAAGTTTCCCAGTTAAGTGAAGTTCCCAAGTTATAAAGACAACAACTTCAGCATACGGGGCTGAAGTTCCCCAGTTATAAAGATAAAACTTCAGCTCTAGAGCTGAAGTTTCCCAGTTAAGTGAAGTTCCCAAGTTATAAAGACAACAACTTCAGCATACGCGGCTGAAGTTTTTGTCTTTATAACGGGCGAACTTCAGCCCCGTATGCTGAAGTTCCCCAGTTAAGCTCCCCAGTTAAGTTCCCCAGTGTAACTGGGAAACTTCAGCCCCGTATGCTGAAGTTTTTGTCTTTATAACTGGGGAACTTCAGCCCGGTATGCTGAAGTTGTTGTCTTTATAACTTGAGAACTTCAGCTCTAGGGCTGAAGTTTGCAAGCTACTTCAGGCCCGTCTACTAGAATGCTGAAGTTTTGCGTGATTGCCTTTGCTACTTCAGCCCCGCATGTTGAAGTTATGCGCAAAAGCGGGTACGGGTGTAATTTTTTTTACAAAGCGGTTATAAGTTAAAACGTGGCACAAAAAGTGGGTACGGATGCAAAATCCCCCTCATTGAATGCTACCTGTTGGCCCAAGAAAGAGAATAATTTTGAAGATTGACAAAGGAACTCAGAGATGAACCATGTCCATCACTGGAGACATAGACACATGCAGAGTTAAAGGCACGTGAGGTGCACATGCAGGAGATAAACGAAATCTGAAAAATAAGAGATATCTCCTGATCGAAAAGATTGCAAAATGATAAGGAGAAGGACTCCTTACTCAATAAGAACAGAATCTAAGATAAGGAAGGATTTGAGGAGTTGAGTTTGACTAGAACTCTTCCACCAAGGAAGAGTTGCATTAGGATTCTAGTTAATTCCTTATCTTCTAACTCCTATATATTTCATAATGTTCTTATTGTAAAGAGACGTTTGGAATCTGGTACCTAGACCCTTTGATAGATCAGCGATTGGCACAAAGTGGGTATTCAGAAACAAACTAGATGAAGATGGAACAGATACAAGAAACAAGGCAAGATTGGTGATTCAAAAATACAGTCAGGAGGAAGGAATAGACTATGATGAAACCTTTGCTCCTGTGGCAAGGTTGGAAGA
>ML300813.1:0-26101 GCA_005239505.1 Nicotiana paniculata
TACTAACCCGCTCATGACTCGTGAGACCTATGTAACCTAGGCTCTGATACCAACTTGTCATGATCCAAATATAAACCATGTCGTGATGGCGCCTATCTGATACAAGGCAAGCCTATTTCCCAAAATATTGCTACTAATGTGATTATAAGAATTTGATAAAGACACTTCCAATTTTTAAATTTCTCATAAACCAAGCTAAACTCTGAAAATAAATATAGAAATACGGAACGAGCCCCAACCATCAGGATATCACTAAGTCATGAGCGTCTAAATCCATAAACTAATACATCACTTTCTAACTATAAATACAACCCAAAAGAGAAAATAGAAGATAGAAGGAGTAACAAGGCCCTGCGAACGCTAGCAGCTACCTTGCAGTCTCCGAAGATAAGTTGGCCTGGACTCAACGATCGTCATGCTCAAACTCACCTGGATCTACACATAAAGTGCAGGGTGTAGTATGAGTACAAACGACTCAGCAAGTAACAGAAATAACTAAGGAACTGAGTAGTAGTTACGAGCTAAGAAAAACAATTCAATTATACTTTTCACAGTTAAGAATAAATAGGAGTAAAAGGTAAATTTCATGAATCAGCAAATACTACCAGGCAATTAGCAGATAAATGCAGTAACATCAATAATAAATGAAACCTCACAGCAATGTCACTCAATCCCTCAGCCCTCAATGCACACGCTCAATAGGTATATGCGCTCATGGGGGTGTTCACAGAGGGGTTCCTACAGCCCAAGCGCTAATCTGCACGGACCACTCACGTGTTGTACGGACAACTCACGTGCTATCATATCATATCTGGATCCCCACGGGCAACTCACGTGTTATAGTACTATCTAGATCCACATGGACAACTCACGTGCTATAGTACAATCAATATCCGCACGAACAACTCATGTGCTATAGTACAATCTCACGATAGGCCATCGGCCTCACTCAGTCATGTACCTCTCTAGCCTCACAGTTTTCAACAAATAAGGGAAAAGCAATCCAAATCAAGTATTATAGTGTATCAACAAGATAATCGAGACTGAGGTAAACATGTAAAATAATTTCTATTGACTGAGTACAACGAATGTGAGCATGAATAAAGCCTAAGCATGATCTCTAACATGAAGGCAGTCAAGTTTAACAAACATGTAAACACATAAACACAGATAATGGCTATTAGGCCTCACAGCCTCACGGGACAGACAAAGTCTCTATCCCTCTTGGCGTACACCCACACANTGGGACGGACCAAGTTTCAATCCCTCGCGGCATACACCCACACGCCCGTCACCTAACGTGGTTATCACCTCCAAACAACCACATGACATCGATTCTCCGGGTTTATACCCTCAAAGCCAGAGTTAAAACTGTTACTTACCTTAACAGCGTAGAATTCTACCCCTCGCCCCTCGACTCGGTCTCCAAAAGCTTCGAATATATCCAAAACCAGAACAACACTATCAACATAAGCCAAAGAAACGAATTCCACAATAAAAACTACAAAAAAAAGCTCGAAACCCGAAATTGGCTAAAATCTGGCCCTCGGGCCCACGTCTCGAAACCCGATAAAAATTGCAAAACTAGAAAGCTCATTCACTCCCGAGTCTAACCATATCAAATTCGTCAAAATCCGACTATGTTTGGTCCCTCAAGTCCTCACCTCAAACTCTCCAAAACTGAAGCCCTAAGCCCTTCAACTTCACCCTAAATTCCTACAAATTTCATGACTAATAGTGGGAAATCATCATAAACACACGTAATAGAGCCCAAGTAACTTACCTCACTGACATCTCTCAATTCCCTCTTGAGATTCTCTGCCCAAAGCTCAAACACCGGCCAACAATGGTGAATAATGGGCAAAATTTTGCAAAGTATGGATTTTATACTTTCTTCCCAGAAGTCTCACACTGTGGTCCCCATCCTCACACCTGCGCAACCGCATCTGCGGTCCTAAGAGCGCACCTATGGATATCCGCCCATTTTTGCATCTGCGGCTCACCCCTCGCACCTGCGGGCTCGCAGGTGCGACAACACCTCTGCACATGCGCTCAAGCTCCAGTTGGCCTTTTCCGCATCTGCGATCGTCCTTCCGCATCTGCGACCATCGCACCTGCGGTTCTCCATCTGCAGGTGCGGAAAAACACCAGAACTTCAAACATCAGAAAAACAGCATTCCAAACTTCAAAAATCCCATCCGTTAATCACCTGAAGCACACCCGAGGCCCTCGGGGCCTCAACCAATAATACCAACGAGTCATATACCAATACACGAACTTATTTGAACCTTTGGAACACCCAAAACATCAACAAAACACAAAATCAAACTCGGATTCAAGCCTAAGAGTTTCTAAACTTCTGAAATTTTCCAATGACGCCGAAACCTACCAAACCACGTCCGAATGACTTCAAATTTTGCGCACACGTCATAAATGACACTACAAACCTACTCCAACTTCCGAAATTCTATTCCGACCCCGATACCTAATTTTTCACTACCGGCCAAAATCGCCAAATTTTGCGTAATTCTACCATGGGCCTCCAAATTACATTCTGGACGCACTCCTAAGCCTAAAATCACCCAACAAAGCTAAACGAAATATAAAAATCCAAATCCGAATTCATTTACTCATAAGTCAAACTCCGGTTGACTTTTCTAACTTAGCTTTCTAAATAAGAGACTAAGTGTCTCATTTCACTCCAACACTACTCCGGACTCGAACCTACCAACCCGATACAACACAACACAGCTGAACCACGCATAAAGAAGTAGAAATGGGGGAACAGGCTATAACTCTCGGAACGACCGACCGGATCGTTACATTTGTCTTGTGAGCTAAGACTCATTATCAAGGCCTTTATGGGAAGCCACGTTGGGGGGGTTAAATTTGTCAAGTTTATCCAAAATAATTCACCCTAGCTTCAATTAACTTATTAATCCCCCACTAATCCAATAATTAACCAATTACCCACATAATTAAAAATTATCTCAAATTACTTAAAATACTACTCACTTTCAACATACCTTATACACCTTACAATCATGGTCATGTGCTACCTTGTATGGCAATAATCATAAATACCGGGTATTTTAGCTCGGGCTGTATTTTACCCCAAAATGTCAAACTTCGACGAAAATTCATTTTCTTCGATTTGCTTACCCTCTCACCTTCACGAATTTACTTATCACTTGTTTGAAATAGAATAATGCTTACAATCTCAAAATAATCTTATTCCCGAACTTACGTTGATTAACTTACGACAAAACTTTAACGTACGAAAATGCGGGATGTAACATCTCATTTTCGAGCTTTCATCAATTTATTTATGGCGTACTTTCACGTATGAAAATATGGGGTGTAACACCATTCCCCCTTTGGAATATTTGTCCTCGAATGTTGACTGATACACTCATCATTCTTTCAACCCATAGCTCTTGCAAATACTTTAGTACTCCTCTTGCCATCTAGGAAATGTTTCTGTGAATGAATCCCAAAGGCCAGGGCATTCCCCCCTTTAGGCCTCTTTCTCACACCACGACTCGTGGTCGGAATCCTTCAAATCTTGTAACTATTGCTGCCTTTTATCATGCAGCCTGTATGACTCTGCATTTGTAAGTGCGCCTATGCGACTCTTCTCTCCTTTTTCCTCCAGCTTTTAGCCAAACTCTAGGCATTACTTTGTAAACATACACAGATCTTGGCAAGATAACCCTCTGGGCACCTATAGGAATACTGAAGTTCTTTGCTCAGTACTTTGTTAAACTTATGAATATTGCTATATCTTGTTTCATAGACACAGTTATCTATCTGTATGACTTTAATGTATCTTGATAGGTCATACTATACCATAACTCTTACTTCAATTTATCGTTGCTGAGGTCTTCTACCAAACTCCAGGTTACTCTTGTTGCCTATCATATATGCTTCCTCATTACTTTTCATCTTAAGAATGGCATCCTTATCTTCTCTCATACGTTGGAACCTTATTTATATTATTTATCGATGATAACTTAACCTTTTATGTAACACTTCTTCTAGGGCTCACGTCTCATCGGGGACATCTGGAGTAATTAGGCTGATCCACCTAGGGGCGATACTATATTTCTATAGCCATATTTCATAGCATCCCAATGTGATTCACTTACGTGGGTATTTTAATCATGTACAATTCTTGAAATCCCCCTTTTCTTTCTTATTCAAATCATTACTCAATCGAAGGCCCAAACGTCATTCCTTATCTATCACAATCACACCCTCATTCCACTATCAGTGCAGCATTCCATTCCTTCTAGATGTTATTAGTCTTAGATTCCTTTGATTTTATTCAGGCTATACTGAACTTTCTACAACTTATAGAAACCATTAGCTCTCTTGTTTTCATGGGCTTAATCCCGATAACTTATCCATTCTCGTAACCTTCTGACTTGCCTTTCCTTATCCTTACTTATGTCTTTCTAAAACCTTATCGCTCTACCATACTTTAGCTTGCGACCTACACATATCTATTTATATTACTCGCAACCTTCCTTCAAATTTCTTGCACCATATATTTCCTTGTGTTATTCTGGAACATCAAGCGAGATATCACATCGTCTCTAATTCTTATTTACTCTCTCAACTAGATCTCTTGGTACCTAGAAACTATAGGCTGGAAGATATGCCACAGACGACGCCGCTATCATACTGAATCCCAATGCTTCTAGCCTTCTGTCCAAAGTACAGATAATTCACAACCTTCTGCATTTGAGTATCTCGTACGTTATTCACCTTTACCTTACTTACCTTAAAATTTCGCTCACATCTACTATGTCTAAGCTATCTTCCAATCTGCGGCTCATGGCATTTAGTTATTACTTTAGTCTTTCATGGACGTTATGGAAAACCATGATACAATTATCTAATGATTCAATCCTTTGTCTATGATCTGGACCCAATTCCTTCTTTTAACTTATACCGAAGTCTTCTATGGTTGATCATTAGTCGAATAATTCCTTTCGTTCCATCTCAGCTTTCTTCAAACATAAGCAATTGCCTTTCCTTGTCTTTTTGCCTCTTGTTGCGTTCTTACTTAGCTTATCTTAGTTCCCAGTCATGCCGGAATTTTTGTGCAACTCATATTGTCTCGAATATTACTTTCGATTTTACTCCCTATTCATTAGCCACGGTAGGTGCCACTTTCTTTTGGAGTGCATACAATTTTGCAGCGAGACTGTTTTTACATGACCATTTCTCCTTCAAGTTACCATGTTTAGGTTGAAGCCTTCTTCCTTATTTCCTCATCTAGTATTTCATTGTAGTACTTACGGAAGACCATCTGACTCTTGTAAATTTGCGAGCTTATTACATCTTATACCCAATAAAATTTTTGATGTTCTTCTTCGCCTATAATTATCCGTAGTTACTTACCTCCACGCCCTTTTTCTTGTAGTGTTGCTTCTGAACTAATATTGTGATAGTCTTCCCAGTGGCACTCTCTTTTATTCCCATAATACTCATACGGTACCTTTAACTACCCCAACTCCTATCTGAATATTTCTCAAGTATTACAATAACATTACTGCGAGGCTGAATTTACTATATTGGGTTTTATTATGTTTATCTTACACGATCTGCTGACTCGTCTTTAACCTCCTGTTTAGCCATAACTAGGCTTTTCCCGAATCAGTTACTAACTACTCGTTGGCCTATTCTCATGTAAATATTTCACGTAATGTTTCTTGGGTTATTTCCTTTGTCTTAACTTACGTCTCGCATTTGCTCCTTATCTATCAATAACCTCTCAAGCAGGGACCCTTACTTCCTTTCCTTGATGTCGTGTTTGCATAATATTTTGGGACCATTGCATAATTGTAGGCTTTGAATAAGTGCAATCTCATCCTTTTTTCATCATTTTTTTATTGCATTCTTCCTTTACCATTCCATAATTACTAGAACCGCTTAATTCTGACTTAATTCCACATCACTCCATATCCCCCCCCCCTTAGGGGAGTACTAAGATTTAGCATTACGATGATCTACCTGTAGATTTTTTACCTCTTCATATTTGGCGTCCTTGCCTATCATTGATGACCCTTACCCGCCTTGTGATCCTTTTGTACCAAGGATAACAAAATTCCGTACTTACGAGGTGACACCTAATGTAACTGACACACTTAGTCCCTTAAGCTTAACTTTGCTCACATTGTTTGCTTTAGGGAAGCGTCTTCCTGAATTACCTTTAAAGATTATTCTTCTGTCTTCCATTCTATTATCGCCGAAATGCAATCTCTGAGATTCTCATGATGCAGACTATTATCAAATCACTCAGTCCCTAATTCATGTTTAGTTTATCTTGTTCACCAGTCCATATTAATTTCTATTACTCTATGGTCTAACTTTTTCCTTCTGGTAATCACGTTAGAGTCACGAACTTATTTCTCGAAATGAGGATATGACTTTATGACCTATATTATTTTGTTGCCTCAAGGCCTGTCACCTTTCACATTTTCTTTCCCTTGTCTTTAGACTCTATAACACTGTCTTTTTTTAATCTATTGTTTTCATCCGTGTACCACATTTTACTCACAATGCTTCATTAACTCTCTTCTTATTTCCCTGCTAACATTTTTGTCTATCACTTTATTCTGAAAAGGTTGCCTAACATTCTTTCACTATTGGGGACGGGATCCATACTAAGATAATATATCCCTTCAAGGCTTCCAGTGCCTATCTTTGTAGTACTCATATCTGGTTTTACTACTTTGGAGTGCACAATCTGGGTGTCTCACAAAGAGATCTATGCACATTTGCAATATCCTTCGGAATGTCAACTAACTCAAACAATCCATCCACCATTTTGGGTTACTCTAACGCCAGCCAGATCCTGATATTTCGTCCTTCTATTAAACCATATTTGTTAGCTCCCATTGGGCATAACTTAGATCGGTGTGGCCAGTTGTACATATCTCGGTTATTGTTGAAGGTAACTCACAATGCTTATATTTCTCTGCTTGAATTGTAAATATTGTTAATCTTCATTAACTGGTTACCTCGTACCCTTCTCACCTTGCTTATTTTACTTGTTGAAGCTTGTATCTACCTTCTGAATCTCTTATTCCTTTTTACCATATGGGTGGAAAGAAATTCTTGCCTTTGTGATCCTTATCAAGAAGCTTACATATCTTAGTACGCACATGATCTACTGAAGACCTTACATTTACTCATCATAAGCATGATGCAAAATCGAGTTCCTCTTACTCAAATCTTCCACAACCGCATTCAATCCCTTACCAACCATCTTTCTAGATGTAGGCATCGTCGTATTATGAATAATATGGAGTTTAGGAAATTGAGTTCTTCCAACTGAGCTCTACCACACGATCTAGAGTAAGAAGAAAGAGTGACAGTCCTAAATGCCCTATAGCCTCCTGCTTATAAGTGTGGTGCACAACACACCCATAAACAAGACTCTATTAGGCACGGCTTGTAGACTCCCTAGGACATAACTGCTCTGATACCACTTCTGTCACGACCCAAATCGATGGGCCGCGATGGGAATCCGGTACCTTACTCAACTGAGTACCAACGTAATGTATCTTTATTATTACATCATCATAGGTAAGTGGGCCAGAAGGGGCTTCATGAGATAACCCTAGTAAACATGAGGGAATACCCGACATAAAATGACCCAACCTGATATAGAAACTCATACATGTGACGGGCTATAAGGCCAATCTGATCCATTATATACTTAATATATAGACCGACAAGGCCATACAAGTATCCGTATACATGACATCTATCTACAAGCCTCTAAGAGTACATACTTATCATAAAGGTCGGGACAGGGCCTCGCCATACGAAACAATACACATCTAAATCATACTAACCAAACAAGCAACTCCGAAGCAAACGGAGTGCACCAACATCTTCCGCTGAGCTACTAGCCTATTGGGAGGACTCTCGACCTCTCTATCGGGACCTGTGGGCATGAAACGCAACATCCCTAGGCAAAAGGGACGTCAGTACAAATTACCGAGTATCTAAGGAATGAAAATAAGTAAATAATAGACACGAGAGAAACATGGAGTAAAAGACTAGCCATGAAAGTCTAAATAACTCTGTAAATCATGAAATACTCATAGTGTCATGCATATGCGTATGAATGTCATGTCGTTCATAGGTACATGTGTTCATAACATCATCAAGCCTCTTAGGGCATCCCATCACATCATCTCGGCCACTGTGGGCAAAATCATCAAAGTATACCAGTTGATTGGGTGGTGGTGCATATATAAGGACGTAACCTTTTCCCATATCCCATATACATATATTATATATATATATATATATATATATATATACGCGTATATAACGCCGTCTGGTCATGGGTCAATGTACATGTATAAATGAATGCAATGCATGAGAACTACGTCAACAAAATCTCTCCGAATGTCAAAAGACCATTATGCCTCTAAGTAATATTATGAAATAAAATTTATCAATTTACGTATTTTTTGAAACTCATGAACAGATGATAGAATAGTAAGACATATGGTGAATCAAGAACATAGGCATCTCTAGTATTTCTATGAATAGAGTCATTTATGGAAGTTGTGCATTTGCTCGTTCTTTGTGTCGTATAGATCATGCCAAAAGAAAAGAAGGGATAGCCTTAACATACCTGAGCCGATTTTCTTGACAACCCTTCCAACACACGCCTTATGCGACAAATCACGTAACGTCGAATCGAAGTAGAGAATAATCTGTATAATATTCTTGAGAAAGATTGCACCTTACTCTCTAAGAATCACAAATTCTCACATTTCTAAGTTTTGTATGAATTTTTATAGCAAATCACGTTGCTATTATTTTGAAAAAGTTCGCTGAAGCTTCATCCATTACTTAGATGTAAATTTCTCCATTTGTGAATTAGAGAAGCTCTTATTTCTTGGTGATGTGGGGCCCACTTTGATAATTTGACTAAGCCAAGAATCCTCCAAAATGTTCCACCTTGTCTTGTGAGCTAAGACTCACTATCAATGCCTTTATGGGCAGCCACATTGGGAAGGGGGGTTAAATTTATCAAGTTTATCCAAAATAATTCACACCTTACTATCATGGCTATGTGGTACCTTGTACGGCACTAGTCTATAAATATCGGGCATTTTAGCTCGGGCTGTATTTTACCCCAGAATGTCAAAGTTCGATGAAAATTCATTTTCTTCGATTTTCTTACCCTCTCACCTTCACGAATTTACTTATCACTTATTTGAAATAGCATAATGCTTACAATCTCAAAATAATCTTATTCCCGAACTTACGTCGATTAACTTACGACGAAACTTTTAACGTACGAAAATGCAAGATGAAACATCTCATTTTGGAGCTTTCATCAATTTATTTATGGCGTACTTTCACGTATGAAAATATGGGGTGTAATAGGAATTATGTAAAAAAATGTTGGATGGAAAATTTTTTAAAGCTCACATGCTATTTCAACAATTTCAGACTGCATTTTTTCAAGATCTCTTTTCCTTTTAAAGCTCGTGTTAGTTTCGGCATCGTTGGCGAATTTCGGAAGTTTAGAAATACTTAGGCTTAAATCTCGGGTTAATTTGGTGTTTTGATATTGTTTTGAGTGTTCCGATGGTTCGACTATGTTCGTGTGATGATATATGATGTGTTATTATATTTGGTTGAGGCCCCGAGGGGCTCGGGGTAATTTCGGATGGTCATCGGAAGGTTTGGACTTGGAAAATGCAGCAAAATGGCTACTAGTGCAATTTTTCCGGTGTAGCCACACCTACGGACAGGGAGCCGCAGGTGCGGAGGACGTGCCACAGATGCGGAAAATGAAGGCATGGTCAGCTTCCGCAGATGCGAAGGAAGGATTTCACCTATGAGTCCGCAGGTGCGTGTGGTGTCCGCAGATGCGAAAATTGGAACTTAAGTGAGATGTGCAGGTGCACACCTGGGACCGCAGGTGCGCACCTGGGACCGCAAGTGCGAGTCCGCAGGTGCAAGGAAAGTGACTGCAGGTGCGGTTTAGCTGGGCAAAACATATAAATTCAAGCCTTCGCAAAATTGGGTTATTTTTCCACCATTTGTGTTCGGAATTGGAGCTTTTTGAGAGATTTTGAAGAGGGATTCAAGGGGAATCACTTGGAGGTAATATTTTTGAACTCAATACTCGATCCTATGGTGATTCTAACTGATTAAGCATGAAATTTGTGGGATTTAAGGGTTAAAATTGGGGAATTAGGGCTTGAAACTTGAGACTAGGAATTGGGTGATTGAGGGGGCGAACGAGGTTAGTTTTTGATGAATTTGATATATATGGACTCGTGGGAGGATAAGGATTCTGGTTTCATAATTTTTATCGAATTTCGAGACGTGAGCCCGAGGGTCGGGTTTGGCCAATTTTGGGGATTTTTTATGTAATTTGATTATTTTCGCATGGGTTTTGTTCCTTTAGCGTATATTGATGTTAAGAATCTGATTTTGAATAGATTCGGTGCAGTTTGAGGCTGAGTCGAGCGGAGAGGGCATCGCGGAGTAGATTTTCATCCAGTTTGAGGTAAGTAACGATTGTAAATCTAGACCTGAGGGTATGGAACCCCGAAATTTCGTACTATTTTGATAAATGAGGTGACGCATATGCCAGGTGACGAGCGTGTGGGCGAGCACCGGTAGGGATTGTGACTTGGTCCGTCCCGTGTCAACTGTAGACTTGCGTATCTGATAAATTTTATATGATTTCCATGTGTTTTAGAAATGATTCTGTTAACTTGGGCTGAATGCCATGTTTAGGGCCTTGTGCCATACTGTTTGGACCCTCTAGGGTATTTTACTACTGTCCTCACACCGTTTTTGATAGAAAGTATATTCTTAGTCATGATTTATACATGTTTACTTTTAAATCCTGTTCATCACTCTATTTTTTAAATATATGAAAGATATTTTAGGCCGAGTCCCCTGAGTTGTACTGAAATGCCCAAGTGGCTTGTGAGGATAATGACTGAGTAAGGCTGAGAGCCGGATTGTGAGGATAGTTATGGATCAGGCTGCATGCTGCAGCATTATATATATATATGATGGATCGGGCTGCACGCCGCAACGATATCGGGTCGGGTTGTAGCGTTTGGGTTGTAAGTGCCCCTCTGGAGTCTGCACACCCCAGTGAGCGTAGTCGACTATATATTTATGGATCGGGTTGCACGCTGCAGCGATTATTATAAAGTACCTATTGAGCGTGAGTGTTGAGTGTGAGTGCAGATTGATGAGAGTTGAGTCACGAGTGACTGAGAGACTTGCCCGAGGGGATTGTTTTATGAAATTATTGTCTTCACTTTTCTTTATATTGAGCCTCTATTGAAATTGTTGAACAAATGTTTTAAACAACTTTCATTGAAATTGTAGTTTTATGAGATGTTCGGAATTTAATTACTGATTTGACCTTGTTATTTCCACTGAGGTTTTATGTTATGAGATTTATATGATTTTTAAATGCTCGTCACTGCACTCAGTCTTTAGTTACAATTTTACTTGCTGAGTTGCGTACTCACGTTACTCCTTACACCTTGTGTGCAGATTCAGGTGCCAGGGCATTAGAGTGAGAGCTGATCTTCTCCTTTTTCAGAGTATTCTGGAGGCTTCCGAGGTAGATGCACGGCGTCCGCAGCCTTGCTTTTCTCCTCCCTATCTTTTAGCATTTATTCTTCTCAGACTCATTTTTTATTAAGTAGACAGTATCAGACTTGTATTTAGTTGCTCATGACTAGTGACTCCGGGATCGGGATGTGTTTAAATGCTTTACCTATCTTTACTTGTTTTGAAATGCTTAAACGAAAATTTTATGAAATATCGGATTAGTAATGAATTAAATGAAAAGTTCCTTTATGCTATACGTAGTGAATTGGCTAGCCTTGTATCACGATAGGCGCCATCACGGCCAGGGTGGTTTTTGGGTCGTGACAAGTTGGTATCAGAGCCTAGGTTACATAGGTCCCACGAGTCATGAGCAGGTTTAGTAGAGTCTTGCGGATCGGTACGGAGACGTCTGTACTTATCTTCGAGAGGCTACAAAACCCTTAGGAATAATCTCACATTCTTGAATTTTTGTCGTGCGAATCCACTTATTCAGCCAAAAGCGTAACTCTTTGAATTCCTTTCATGTATTCGAATGTGCACGTGAGCGCTCGGTATCAGTTTTGCATCGACGGCTTGTGATTTTCGTGGGTGAGGTGTGAAATGTGATTTTAGCATGTTGATAATGGGACAATATAGAGGACTTGAGGTCGTGTTTTGTCTGTGGTTTGAGTGCTGAGATTTCAATTGTGTGAGCACGTGCATTTAGGACTTATATGTCCGTTGTCACCTTATTGGTGGGATTTTATGACTGGATGACTATGTGGTGAGTGTGATTTGATGGTGAGATATGTTTAGATTGTTAGATTACGAAAAACAATTTGACTAGAGATGTAGCAAGAACTATAGAGTGTTTGCCTTCTGTCTTGAGTTGGCATATGGCCTCGAGTTGTGAGTGTATTGAAGGACCTCTCATGCAGTTTAGTTGTGGAGTGAAGTGGATCTTCCTGTTGTGTTATGAGTTCCTAGTCATGTCTTTTGGGCTGACTAGTGCCCCAGCAGCGTTCATGTATTTGATTAACAGTGTATTCCAGCCGTATTTTCACTCCTTCATTATTGTATTCATTGATGGCATCCTAGCGTACTAATGTAGCCAGGAGGATCATACTCATCATTTGAGGATGGTATTATAGATATTGAAGGAGGAGAAGCTTTATGCAAAGTAATCCAAGTGTGATTTTTGGCTCAGTCCAGTAGCATTTTTGGGGCACGTGGTGTCCGGTGAGGATATCCAGATGGTCAGACGAGTGTGGAGAGAGCTTTTAGAAGCTCAATATTGCTTTGATCACAGCTCCAGTGTTAGTTCTTCCATCAGCTTCCAGTTTTTATACCACATATTGTGATGCCTCGAGAGTAGGCGTTGGTTGTGTTTAAATGAAGGAGGGTAAAGTGATTGCGTAATAGCTATGATTTTAGGAAGGATATAGAGAGATATTAGTTTGAGGCTAAGCATGTCGGGTTATCTTCCGCTGGATGTCCTGAGGTTGTGTGATCCTTAGGTTGTTTTGTAGTGAGTTCTCTTTTACTAGTAAATGATATATATTGCGATTTGAGTTTAGATTGCTTGTGAAAGCTGGTATGACTATTACAATGGTGAAGGCGAGAATTGCAGATGATTTAAGATATTAGATGGTTTGTGTTATATGAGATTATGAGGGATTTCGTTAAATCTCACTGCGGTATTGTGGAGCGGTGATAGCATATAGGCATTGTGAGTTATTGTTTGTCTTGATCTATGGATTTGAGCCAAGTGGGGAATTCTGCTAATGATAAGTTGGTTGCACGATTAGGTGTTGTATTGGTTTCAGTTCGAGGTATACTGGTGAATCAGTTATCACCTTCAGGGGTGGAGTTTGAGAATGACTCGAGTAATGGAAATTTTTGGATACAGGTTGTAATATACTCTATGGGTAAATGGAGGTTTTATTGAATGATTGAGTTGTAATTGTAAAAGGTGTAGTGTGTGCGGAGTAGGAAGTTGCTTGGTTGCTTCGAAGTGTGGAGTACTTCCTAGTGTGTTGGTGTGCAAATGGAGCCCAGGTCGTATGTCCTATTTGATCAGTTTAACTGAGAATTTGCATAGAGTGGGTGACTCTCAATTGGTTCTGATGGATTCAGGGTTTATATATCATTGTGGATTCTACACTCCGATATCATGAAAGGGAAGAATAGCTTAAATTCATCGGAAATCTCTTTAGAGTAAGCAATTGAGATGTGATACGTTGGGGTGTTTAAGACATATTCAGCGGTTTATGAGCGTTAGGGCGATGTGGTTCTGTGTTAGGGTCCCGCGTGGTGATTTTTGGTCGAGGATTTTGGTACAATGGCAAAGAGAAGAATCAATTAGAAGGTAATTTGGAAGGAACTCAGAGAAATGGGACAGCTTGGTAGTAGATTGGATCAACATGGTAATGAGTAAGATCGACTCTTGGGGTCCTTATGATGTGGTAAGGTTTTACGTGTGGTCTGTGGCAAAGCTCTTGGGTTTTGACGGCCTGCGTAGCTTAGTTGAGTTAGAGGGATTCAGTCCTGACGGGTTAGTCCAGTATAATGGGTTTCATAGGGTTCTTGATGGTCTCTACCATAGTTGAGATGTATATTTCTTACTGGTGCGTGGGGCATGCGGCATATTGTAATTGTCTCCAAAATAAAAATCAAATGGAAAGTCTTAACTGATTGAGTATGTAGTTGATTACAACTCAAAGTGGATGTGAGGTTTGTCGTATCATTCATATGGTGGCATAATGGGTGTGATGTGTGGTGTAGTATTTAGATTGCATGTCACGGCCCAAAATCTGCTAAGGTTGTGATGGCGCCATACAAGATTGTCAGGCAAGTCAACACTCAATAGATAATTAAATTTCTAATTTTAGTATTTCGAAATCGTTACTTTTCATTTCATTATATAAAAATCAATAAAATTCACTGAGAAAATGACGATGTTTTAACAATTTAATTAATTAATGCATCCCAAAATTGTCCCAGAACCCGGTGTCACAAGTGCATGATTTCTAAGAAAACTCAAATGAAATACAATAACCGTTCAGAATACAAATGGGATAGTAAAGAAAGTACAACTCAATACTCTGAAGGAGACTCTGCTGGCTACGGGTCGTCTCGAGAGGTGCAGCTCACCTAAGTCCCCATATCAACCATGCCACGGAGCCAAGCGGGGCCACTAGATATACATGTACATGTGCAACAAAAATGCACAACAAGTGTAGTATGTGTACGAAAATAACGTGTACTCAGTAAGTATCCCGCCTAACCTCGAAGAGGTAGTGACGAGAGGTAGACTTTGACACTTACTAGAGGTCAAATTAATATAATCAAGTGTGATGTCAAACATGGATGTTATTATCAAATAACATATAAAAGTAGGAAAGGACAACTTCTTCCATAAGTTATAAATCCCAGTTTCCGTCATCTCGGCTAACAACTCATATCTTAAGGCAATTAAACAGTTCAAATCACAGATGGTATCTAGCAAATATCATGCGCAGGAAAAGCCGAGGGTCAAACAGTCTGAACCAACATAAATGTAAATTGTGCACTACCGAAGGGTCGAACGGCGCGAACCATAGATGCATCTATTAAACTGACGTGGCGTACGGCCCGCTCCCATGATAGTAGTGGAAGAAATCACCCCGCTCGCGGAATATAAATTGCGAAGCGGTCACATATAATCATACACATTCAAACAGTCCACCCCGACTACATCGGGAAAACAAGTACCCAATAAAATGACAATTTCTCTTTTAATGGTCACGAAGATAGTATTTAAATCTTCTCTAGAAATCCGTTTTCCAAGATCGTTAAGGTTTAAACATCTTTAAATTCATCAGCAAAGTTACAAGTACGATAAACAAAATATGCTTTTGGGTCCTAGACTACCCGAACATAAACATAATAGTAGCTACGCACGGACTCTCGTCACCTCGTACGTACGTAGCCCCCACCCACAGTAGCACATATTTAATTATTTCACCAATTGGGACAATTCCCTCTTACAAGATTAGAAAGGAGACTTACCTCGCTCCGAAGATTCATAACCGACCTCCAAGCCCTTCCGATGACTCAAATTGATGCACAACTCCCCAAAACAATCCAAATAACGGGCAAACCAATGAAAATATACTCTAATACTTATAACAATTCAATTTATGTAAATTCCCAACCCTGCTCGTAAAGTCGATAAAATTACCCTGGGGCCCACGTGCTCGGATTCCGAATTTTTTTTAAGATAAAGATTATACATAAATTTACGAACTCAAATATATAATCCTCTTTCAATTTCATGCATAAATTCATGGTAAAATCCAAAAATACAAATTCTAGGTCTTTCTTCAAAAATCCCAAATTTCCACAAATTTTCATGTCTAATCCAAGTATTTAACCCAAAATGGGAAGAAATCACTTACCTTATCGAAGATGCCGAAAATGCCACTCCAAAATTTCTCCAAAATCGCCTTCCATGGAAGAAATGAAGTGCAAATGAGCCAAGACCTCGATTTAAAATGACACTCTGCCTAGCCCCAACCTTCGCACTTGCGGCCTCCAGCCTCGCACCTGCGCACCCGCAGGTGCGCTCAAGCACCCGCACCTGCGGCTTCCCCAGCTCCATCCAAATCTCGCATCTGCGAGCCGTGCGCCGCACCCGCGACTCTCGCACTTGCGGCTCTTATTGCGCTGATGCGATCGCACCAGACACCATATGCTTCAGCCCTTCCTCAAACTCCAAATTCGATTTGTTAACCACCCGGAATCCACCCGAGGCTCCTGGGACCCCATACAATCACACCAACCTACTCCAAAACATAATGCGGACCTGATCAAGGCCTCAAATGACCTCAAATAACATCGAAACAATGGATCGCAACTCGATTGAATCTTTATAAATTTGGAATCTCCAACTTCTACGTTCGATGCCGAAACCTATCAAATCACGTTCGATTGATCCCAAATTTTGCACACAAGTCACATTCAACATTACGGACCTACCAAAACTTTCGAAATTGGAATTCTCCCCCGATATCAAAATTTCCACTTCCGGTCGGACTTCTTAAAACCTTCAAATTTCTAACTTTAGCCAAATGACTCCAAAATGACCTACGACCTCCGAATTCACTTCCGATCACGCTCCTAACACCAGAATCACCATACGGAGATATTCCCAGACTCGAAATCCCAAATGGACATCAATATCACTGAAATGCACTTCAACCCAGACTTATGAAATTCTTCTAAAATACTAACTTCCACAATATGCGCCGAAACGCTCCCGGGTCATCCAAAACCCGCTCCGAACATACGCCCAAGTCCGAAATCATCATACGAACCTACAGGAACCTTCAAATCCTGATTATGAGGTTGTTTACTTAAAAATCCAATCTCAGTCAATTCTTCTAACTTAAGGCTTTCGAAATGAGAATTTTCTTTCCAATTTGACTCCGAACTTCCCGAAATTCAATTCCGACCACGCCTACAAATCATAATACCTTAAATGAAGCTGCTCATGGCCCCAAACCGCCAAACGACGCATTAGATCTCAAAATTACCGGTCGGGTCGTTACATTCTCTCCCGCTTAAACATACGTTCGTCCTCGAACGTGCTAAGAACTGCTCTGGATTTGTCTGAAATCACTGTTTAACACCTTGTGCACCTGCCCGTGCTACCATAACCCAGTTGAGCATATTAGCTCGATCAAATCCGAAGATATCTTCTTTTATCCATACAATAAGCTCAGAACCCAGTTCCAACACCCGAAATCCTCTGCCAGGCCTGTTTCCAATATATGAACACCGAATTAATCACTACACGAGGTACCAGAATATGATTGCATGCCTCCGCTGAATTAGCACCATACACCGCATAACTCATCATTTAACCATAACGACATTCCCTGACCTTAATAGCCAAAATTCCACGAATCTGATGCTCCTAATGCACCTCATGACTTAGATATAGGTCCTACTATAACGCTTACGATACCACTGTAATGGAGGAGATGTGTAGAAATTTATAACCAACTGCATAGTCAACAAATCATTGAATCTCTCCTCTTGACTAGAATCATCACCTCATTACGAACCAAATAATGGTATTTGCCCTTTAATATACTTCACATAATCTTATCGCATTGATCCCTGATCCAATAATCTCGTCTCACCTAGTATGAACTGCTCAGACAACAAGTCACCCCAGACATAACCAACAGCCTCACATGATGCCACAATGCGCCAATAGGCCACAACTCGAACATGATACATAAAGAAATGACTCAGGAAGGGACAACTCAACTCACGCAACTAATATGGACCTTCCTCAAAAAATAGGAAGCAAAACCCAAGAAAATAAATATGGGGAACCTTACTCAACATCACACTGTTGCGGCGTGCAACCCGATCCAAATAACATACCCGTGGCGGCGTCCCACCCGGTCCACACATAAAATTTACATAAGGAAATACAAACCGAGCTAAATTGCTCATTACCACAAAATATTGAATATCGGTCACAAGCACGTTAAGTGCATAATACCATCCCCGGGAGATTGATAGAGTCATACGCTACAAAACTTAAGCACAACTGAGGTGCGATATATATACTCTGAATCTCAAGAGCTATTATGCTCATACATCATCATCACTACACGAAATCTCACCACATAAGAAATTATCAAGTCGTCTTCACAACTCACACGGCAAAACAGAATATTACTTGAAATGAACAAAGATGGAATAGGATTTGATGTTCCAATATCCCTCTGAGAGAAGCGCCATACTGAAACAAACACCTCTGACTCACATGGAGCCCATAATCGTACAAAATCCATTCACAACCTTCAAGCCGAATCCTCTGGCACAAACTAGGCTAATAGCCTTACCTGGGTCCATAATAACCCACTTTTTCTCATAAAACGCAAGAACAACCATCATAGCCGGAGCAAAACCCCTACATCCGCAACAAAATGAACCAAGCGCCCTCCAGGCATAAACTCTCAAATAAACAATATTATACTTGGTCTGAATCTTCAATTAATTAAGTGACTACATGTCACACGCATACGATCTTCCCGTGGTCATGCTCCCACGACCTTCCACACAAGGTAACAAGTCTGCACATCCACACCACTGATCACACTAATGTTGTAAAGCAATTCAAGATTTCATAATCAGTATGCAAAGCCTCTTTCACAAAACACCGCTCTCAGGTAACGTTGAAGACATTACTAGCTTACTCTAGACATTCAAATCCCTTTCCTGCTCATCCGAGCTCGTGACATTCTTTCCTACACTAAGCCGCAACCTTGATCCTTACTTCCAGATTTCATTCCGTTCACCGCACCTAACATGCCAATATGCAATCGCACATGAATCTCATCATAACTCCTGAACCACTATTAGGGAGAACACTTTATCACATAGAAACCTTTTACTTAACTCAATTTAAGAGAACCATAACGACAGACGAGTGAATTCTCATAATCACAAAACTTGCAAAATCCGCAGGTAATAGTCTATGCCACCATAATCCTTTCGGGATCCGCCTACCCATGACAGGCCATGACACTTGAATGCTTCCAAATAAAATCAATTACGGCGACCGTCAAGCCTTGCACGTACCGCCACAAATCACATGCATAATCTAATCACGCGGGAGGCACTGATTATTGCCACCATCTGGTCAATTCCCCCATGGCTGACCAACTAACTTTTCCAGATTTCCATTACTTACGTCATTCTACAACTCCACCTCTGCAGGAAATAACTGATTCACCCGAATACCTCAAACTGAAACTGATACGACACTTAGCCTCGCGATCAACTTATCGACAGCAGACTCCCCCCACTTTTCTCAAGACATAGATCAAGATGAACAATAACTCACAATGCCCATACGCTAACACCACCACAATACCGCAGTGAGATTCAATTAAACCTTCCATAAGCTCATATAACACGACCCGTCTTATACCTTAATCCAATTCGCACTCACCTTAGGAATGATGATAACTCCAAATCAACACATAGCAACTCAATTCGCACTCACTTCGAGTGATTCCACTCCATGAGAATACTTTGTCTCCAAGCCCATGAACCATTTCATGCTCTCCTTGCACGCATATTCACATCTTCGACCGGTATACCCATTCTGATAACCCTTCTACGAACCCGAAGTTATTTTATCCTTTTTCCTCCAAATGCTACTCTACACGCCAAAGATAACATAGAACACTCCAACCATATTCTCTTTCTCAAAATTCTGTTGCGAAAGCTCGATTCTTAACCATACTGTGGGCTTGAAATCCTTAGACACCACATTCTAACCTTTGAATCTACTAGGACCGCTGTTAAGAGTTACCCACTCTGGCTTGGTCCCGAATATAATCAATACCACGGCTTCGCTGGTACCTGAAAACCCATCTTGAATAAGCACCCGACTGAATCACTTCCCTTTCAAAATACCTTCGTACTAAGCATAAATCCTGAATCTTTCCAAAGCCTAAACTTGATTCCATAAGGCCAACATTTGCACACATTTATCAAATTGTATGCTCAATTACTACTCATGTCTTCTTCCCTTAGCTGTAATAACCCACATATGCCGATGACCAGAATGTTCGCCAGCAGATACCCATGCAACCCAATCTTAGGCGGTGGAACTCTCCACTTAGCCTGAAGCCGCTATTACACAAATCTGGAACTCACCAAGAATCTTCCTTCATTGTTGACATGATCCTGCATAACCAACTCGCCAAATTCCTTGAAATCCTTCCGTTAGAATTTCACAAGAACTCTGATTCATTAACCACATTCTCATATCGGACCTCTTTCTGAATAGTCAGTAAAATCCCTCGCAAAAACTCCGCCAAACACGCAACCATTGACCTACTCATAGAAGATAACCCACCTGCAAAAATTACCAACTGACACCTTCCAACGATGTTGTACTGCACAATATCTACGAAATCAATACCCCATCCTACACCCGTTCTCATTTACCAACTTTACCAGTCCGTCCGCTCCTCATGGACTTCTACTAAATGCGCGACAATTTCTTCTAATTCACAGCTATGCTGCATCCTTCTTCATATCGAACAACTCCTCTCTGTTGTATCCAATCTTCCGCCGAAATAGCAAATATTTAAATTTAAGCCCGTGGACCCAATCACCATCCACTAAAATTCTCAAATCGCTCCAAACTTCTCCTCAAGATGTGCAGCTATCTTACCACAGAACTCATATGCTATGCTGCCACTCTCCCACTTTGGTCAAACTCACTCCTTTAAGAAACTGCCCGACTTCTGCTTCTTACACCTGGCCTTCTAGAAATTTAACCATTGCCTGACACTTCCCACATGTCTTTCCTCATCGTATGATGCCCAGTTGTTGCCTCAAATAAATATCATTCTCTGTAGAACTTAAACCAGCAGATCACCACAACTTCAAAACTCTCTGAAGATCATCTTTCTCGAGCCGCCTACATTAGAAATACTTATTCAATCCTGAACCACCGCACACCACGATCTCTGACAGTCGCTTATTCAATACTACTTCACATTATTCTAACCCAACGTAACCGAAGAAACCATAGCACCGGCGAACTCACCACATCATATTCGATCAAAGACGACTATGCCACATCACAGATGAAGATTCCACCTCACTTGAAAACACCCAGTCTCATTACTCTATCAACCCGAACCTGATCATTTATAGTCCAATTGGCTTTCCTCCACCGGAAATAAAATACTGAAATCTCGGAATCACGCTCCGAGTAGAACTCCTATCAAGTCATTCATTTCCCCGACATATGGAAAAGCATCCTATCATCATATCAATACCGTGCGATAACCAATAATAAGCATCATAATAACCTGAGCATAGCCTCAAAGCTCTCAGAAACACAACTACTGAGCTGAAACAACATAATATCCTCCCGTAGAGCAACGACAATAGCCCCAACCAACTACGCATGGAAAAACATCACGCACCATATCTTTAGTACCATTACAATTCCTCAAATTATCGATTTATAGCAAACGCTTTGGACGTGTAAGATTGAGAAAGAATAAACGTAGGCATAAGCCTCAAAGGAATCAAACCGCACCATAAGGAGATCAAGAAGTGAAGTACTCCTAACAGCCCTGTAGCCTCTCGAAGATAAGTACAGACGTCTCCATACCTATCCGCAAGACTCTACTAGATTTTCTCATGACTCGTGAGACCTAAGGGAACCTAGTTCTCTGATACCACGTTGTCACAACCCAAAATCTGCTAAGGCCGTGATGGCGCCGGACACCATTGTCAGGCAAGCCAACATACTATAGATAATTAAATTTCTAATTTTAGTATTTCAAAATCGTTACTTTTCATTTCATTATATAAAAATCAAAAAAATTCACTGAGCAAATGACGATGTTTTAACAATTTAATTAACTAATACATCCCAAAATCGTTCCAGAACCCGGTGTCACAAGTGCATGAGCAATTTCTAAGAAAAATCAAATGAAATACAATAACCGTCTAGAATACAAATGAGACAGTAAAGAAAGTACAACTCAATACTCTGAAGGAGATTCTGCTGGCTACGGGTCGTCTCGAGAGGTGTAGCTCACCTAAGTCCCCATATCAACCATGCCACGACGCCATGCGGGGCCACTAGATATACATGTATCTGTGCAACAAAAATGCACAGCAAGTGTAGTATGAGTACGAAAACAACATGTACTCAGTAAGTATCCCGTCTAACCCGACGAGGTAGTACCGAGAGGTCGAATTTGACACTTACTAGAGGTCAAATTAATATAATCAAGTGTGATGCAAACATGGATGTTATTATGAAATAACATATAAGAGCAAGAAAGGACAACTTCTTCCATAAGTTATAAATCCCAGTTTCTGTCAGCTCGGCTAACAACTCATATCCTAAGGCAATTAAACAGTTCAAATCATAGATGGTATCCAGAAAATATCATGCGCAGGAAATGCTGAGGGTCGAACGGCCCGAACAAACATAAATGTAAACTATGCACTACCGAAGGGTCGAACAGCGCGAACCATATATGCATCTATTAACCTGCCGTGGCGTACGGCCCGCTCCCATGATAGTAGTGGAAGAAATCACCCCGCTCACGAAATATAAATTGTGAAGTGGTCACACATAATCATACACATTCAAACATTCCACCCCGACTACATCGGGAAAACAAGTACCCAAGTTCTCTTTTAATGGTCACGAAGATAGTATTTAAATATTTTCTAGAAATTTTTCAAGATCGTTAAGTTTTAAACATCTTTAAATTCATCAATAAAGTTACAAGTACGGAAAATAAAACATGTTTTTGGGTCCTAGACTACCCCGGACATAAGCATAATAGTAGCTACGCACGAACTCTCGTCACCTCGTACGTACGTATCCCCCACCCACGGTAGCACATATTTAATTATTTCACCTATGGAGGCAATTCCCTCTTACAAGGTTAGAAAGGAGACTTACCTCGCTCCGAAGATTCATAACTAGCCTCCAAGTCCTTCCGATGACTCAAATTGATGCACAACGCCCCAAAACTATCCAAATAATGTGCAAACCAATGAAAATATACTCTAATACTTATGACAATTCAATTTATATAAATTTCCAACTCCGCTCGGAAAGTTGATAAAATCACCCTCGGGCCCATGTGCCCGGATTCTGAAATTTTTTTAAGATAAAGATTATCCATAACTTTACGAACTCAAATATATAATCCTCTTTCAATTTCATGCCCAAATTCGTGGTAAAATCCCAAAATACAAATTCTAGGTCTTTCTTCAAAAATCCCAAATTTCCACAAATTTTAATGTCTAATTCATGTATAATCCAAGTAGTTAACCCAAAATGGGAAGAAATCACTTACCTTATGGAAGATGCTGAAAATGCCACTCCAAAATTTCTCCGAAATCGCCTTCCGTGGAAGAAATGAAGTGCAAATGAGCCAAGACCTCAGTTTAAATGACACACTGCGCAGCCCCGACCTACGCACCTGAGGCCTCCAGCCTCGCACCTGCGCGCCCGTAGGTGAGCCCAAGCACCCGCACCTGCGGCTTCCCCAGCTCCAGCCAAATCTCGCGCCTGCGAGTCGTGAGCCGCACCCGCGACTCTCGCACTTGCGGCCCTTATTGCGCAGGTGTGATCGCACCAGACACCGGATGCTTCAGCCCTTCCTCAACTCCAAATTCGATCCGTTAACCACCCGGAATTCACCCGAGGCCCCCGGGACCCTGTCCAATCACACCAACCTGTTCCAAAACATAATGCGGACCTGCTTGAGGCCTCAAATCACCTCAAATAACATCAAAATAATGGATTGCAACTCGATTGAATCTTTATAAACTTGGAATTTCCAACTTCTACGTTCGATGCCGAAACCTATCAAATCACGTCTGATTGACCCCAAATTTTGCACACAAGTCACATTCAACATTACGATCCTACCATAACTTTCGGAATCAAAATCCGACCCCGATATCAAAATTTCCACTTCTAGTCGGACTTTTTAAAACCTGCAAATTTCTAACTTTAGCCAAATGACTCCAAAATGATCTACGGGCCTTAGAATTCACTTCCGATCGCGCTCTTAACACCAGGATCACCATACGGAGCTATTCCCAGGCTCAGAATCCCAAACGGACATCAATATCACTGAAATGCACTTCAACCCAGACTTATGAGATTCTTCTAATACTAACTTCCACAACCCGCTCCGAACATACGCCCAAGTCCGAAATCATCATATGACCTGCCGAAACCTTTAAATCCTGATTCTGAGATCGTTTACTCAAAAATACAATCTCAGCCAATTCATCCAACTTAAGGCTTTCGAAATGAGAATTTTCTTTCCAATTCGACTCTGAACTTCCCGAAATTCAATTCCGACCACGCCTACAAGTCATAATACCTTAAATGAAGCTGCTTATGGTCTTAAACCGCCAAACGATGCATTAGATCTCAAAACTACCGGTCGGGTTGTTACATTGCAGGTGCAAGGTCACGATGCAATTTTACAGAAAGATTCTGAATTCTTAGGTAGCAAGGACGATCTCAAATGATCAGGTGGATGATGTTACTTTTAGATATGGCTCGATGAAGTTATAAGTTTCAGAAGAGGCAATATGTTTTGATTTATGGATACTTCATTAGTGTGGCGGTACTCTCCTTGTAACATATACTGATTGTAAGGGTATCCCTCGTGGTCGTGTATTGGGGAAGTATTAGACATTCAGGCAACGGAGTTGAGATCGAATATGGTTATTTTTTTGTTCTGAGCGTTTGGAGTCTGGGAACTCGAATGAGTAGATGATTTCATAGTTGAGGGTTGTAGAGACGTAGCCAAGGTTAGTCCGAGGTTAGTGTGTGTTGTGATTCAGCCATTATGGACCTTCGGAAGGTCATTTATCTATTGTGCATGACTAGATTCATTTGGGGCTCCTTAGTAGGCCCAGTGGGGATAGGTGTTTTGCACCGAGTCGGATTGATTGGCTCTGTAGTGCTATTGTGAGGGGCATGCTAGTTAGTGGTTGTTAGGATTATCTGTGTTCTGGGATGATTTATGAGTTACTCTTCCCTGCTACGGGGAGCTGCGATTAGTTGGTTTTAGGAACACATGGTGTTGTTTAGTGGTGGTCTTATAGCTGGATTTGAGTAAGTTAAGTAATTGGGTATTGCAGGATTAAGACGTGTTGGTTATGTTCTTCCGGGTTCGTGTGGCATGGTATTGTCCGATTCTCCGTGGTTATGGTAATGCACTTTGAGTACTTGATGCCGGGTTTCGCGTGGTTGTTGATATTGGAGGAAAGCAGAGCGAGGTATATAATAGGTGTGAGCATGTGATTTTTACTCGCCATATCGTCCTATAAAAATCTCAATAAATCAATTGATTTTATGAATTTTTGTTGATTTTCGGTGATTAATTGTGAAAGATTTGTATTTTTTGCATATCCATAAATCATCTTTTAAAGTCATTAAAAATTGCATCACTATTATCAATGAATTATAAAGTTATAATTAACTAAATAATAGACGAATGATGGTTATTTAACGTAATGTAGTTTTAATAACTAATTACTAAAAATTAATCATTTTTATCCGATAAATCACATATTTAATTAGGAATATAAAATTGGTCATTTTATTCTTGATTAATCTGTAAATAGATGAAAAATAAGGTTAAAATTAATTACTACATTTTTTGGATTAAATTAGATTTGAACCTAATTAGATTAACTAGTTTAATTAATCAAGAGAGCCTAAAATCGGACCTGGGCCAGATTACCCAGGCCCAAGTTTTATTTTTCACTACCCAAACATGTCCAGCCCAAGCCCCCTTTGGACCCGTCCAACCCCCTATCCTAAACGACCCCGTTTCATCCCCCTAAGCCTCTTGGCCGTTGGATCTTATTGATCCAACGGTCCTAAACTAAGGAC
>MDKI01120454.1:0-12967 GCA_005239505.1 Nicotiana paniculata
AATCACCGGACCGACTAGTACCGTCAATCTAGTTCACAATTAAACATATTCAACTCAGAATTGAGAGGCATGCATAAAATTTGAACCCTTTTTAATCATTTATCAACTGCTATATGACCACCCCTAGATTGCCAACCGCTCATCTGTGAACCTTACCCCAATGCGCTTCCTCTTACTAGATTATGGACACTAATGAACATTCATGCAAGGTATAAACTTATTATTTCAAGAATCAATTCACGGGAGTCCCCCTTTTGTTCAAAATCGGAAAATTAATGAAAAGGGTTTGGGGATTCTTACATGTTGGAATGAAGAAGAAGATGATACTCGAAATTCCTAGGCCCGATTGACTTTGAAAATCCACTTGGTAAAGATGAGGCTTTCTCCCTTAAGAACCCTCTCTCCCCTATCTCTAGTTTTTTTCAGAAAATGGTTAAAATGAAGGGGAAGAGTGTTTTAAATGAACTGGGGTCGGGTTTCAAAAAAAAATAAATAAATTATAGGGCCCGTCCGAAAAATGCGGTCAGGAATGCGACGCATTCCTAACATGAGGTTCGCATATCTGATCGCATAATGGCCCTCAAGATGGGCCAAAAATCCAGAACACACTGCCCAGGTATGCGACCAATTGTGCGGTCTGCATACACGTTGTGCGATCGCATACTGGATCGCATAGTTGACTTCAAATGGAGCAGTATTCTTCCTAGGTATGCGACCATTATGCGGTCCGCATACACGCTGTGCGATCGCATAGCACCTATTTTCTGGAAAATCACATTCTTTAGGTCTTGGGGTACTTTCTACTCAGTTTAGGTCTGTTTCAAAGATTCACACAATAAAACAACTCAGGGACTTGTTCGGCATTATTCTTAAACAAGAAAATTTTATGGGTCCATACATCTTCCCCCCCTTAAAATCATTCGTCCTCGAATGAGGGTTTTGGAAACCATTTCGTTTTGAAAGTATGATATGCAACTTCTAGATTTTCACAAACTCCGATTTTTCAGAAAAACATTTCGCCAGAGTTCCCTCTGTAATTGGACCTATCTATGTGACAGAGAACCCCCAAGACATATTTACAAGCACCATTACACAGTTTTAAATCACCAAATAACTTACACACAACGTTGTTACTCCAACAATTTGCAGACATTCAATCATTTTGTCAACTACACATAGTTCTTTCCTCTTACACCATAAACTTTTTCATGGTTGACATTGCATCACTTCAATATACTATATTCATTTCAATTAATTACTACCAACCTATTCTACCATTAATTACTCACCTAGCTCATATATTTCGCAAAACATTGATTTACCTCAAATAGAACATCGAGTCCGATCTTAGCACATATTGGGAAATTACAGCAATAAGGCACTAGGGGAAGATGGGTTGCTTTTGCACAGAATCGAGGGTAGAGTTATAGGAGAGGGTTCCGATATCACTACTAGACTTGTTCAAATAAGTGGGGATATCTTTATTTTATCTCATTTTCGCCTCCCACGTGGCTTCCTCAACGCACTGACTTCGCCATAATACTTTAACTGAAGTAATTTCTTTGTTCCTCAATCTACAGAATTGTCTATCAAGAATATCAACCGGAACCTCCTCATATGATAATTCTTCATTAATCTCAATGGTGTCAACTGGTACAATGATAGATGGACCTCTAACCACTTTCTTCAACATGGACACGTGGACACTGGGTGCACTAATGACAATTCATGGGGAAATTCCAACCGATAAGCCACTTGTCCTATTCTTTGAGCAATCCGATATGGCCCAAAATACCTTGGGCTCAATTTCCCCCTTTCCCAAATTTCATCACTCCTTTCATGGGAGGTACCTTCAAGAATACCCAATCATCAACTTGGAATTCCAATTCTCTTCCGCGAACGTCCGCACAGGACTTTTGACGGCTCTGAGCGGTTTTCATCCTCTCCCAAATGACTCTGACTTTTTCCAATGCCTGGTGCACAAGATCTGGCCCTAACAACTTTGCTTCACCAACCTCGAACCACCCAATCAGAGATCTACACCTCCTTCCGTACAATGCCTCAAATGGGGCCATCTGAATACTAGCGTGAAAGCTGTTATTGTAAGCAGATTCGATAAGCAGTAAATGGTCATCCCAACTACCCTTGAAGTCCAATACACAAGCCCGTAACATATCTTCAAGCGTCTGAATAGTTCGCTCTGCCTAACCATCAGTCTGCGGGTGGAAAGCTGTGCTGAGATTTACCTGAGTACCCAAGCCTTGCTGAAATTTCCTCCAAAAATTAGCGGTGAACTAGGCCCCTCGGTCTGATATAATAGAAACTGGAGTACCATGAAGCCTGACTATTTCCTTGGTATACAACTGAGCATACTGTTCTGCAGTATCGATGGACTTGACCGGCAAGAAGTGATCTGATTTCGTGAGTTGGTCCACTATTACCCAAATCGAGTCGAACTTACGCTGAGTGCGAGGTAGCCCTACCACTAAATCCATGTTGATCATTTCCCATTTCTACATTGGAATTTCCATAAGCTGAGTTAACCCACTAGGCCTCTGATGCTCGGGCTTCACCTGCTGACAATTTGGACATTTAGATACAATGTCCGCCACACCTCTTTTCATACCGCTCCACTAATAAATTTCCCGAAGATCTTAATAATTTTTCATGGATCCTGGGTGCACGGAATACCTGGAATTGTGAGCTTCCGCCATACACCTCTCCTGAAAATTATCCTCATTAGGAACACATAACCTTCCCTGGCACCACAAAACACCATCTTCGCTCCCAAGCAAAAGTACCGAGATCTTGCCATTCAAAACTGCCTCCTTCAATTGCGCCAATGCTGGATCAATAAACTGCTTCTCTTTGACTTCTACTACAAGCGATGATTCCGCCCCATTAAACACCATGACTTTACCCTCGTCTGAGGTCGAGAGAAAGACCCCTAGTCTATCCAACTGACAAACCTCCTGAGCCAATGACTTCTAATCTTCCTCCAAATGGACCAGACTACCCATAGACTTCCGACTGAGAGCGTCGGCCACTAAATTTCCTTTCCCTGGGTGGTACAGAATGTTCACATCATAATCCTTAAGAAATTCTAACCATCGCCGCTGCCTTAAATTTAACTCCTTCTGCGTGAACAAATATTGGAGACTCTTGTGGTCTGAGAACACGTCCACATGGATGCCATACAAATAATGTCGCCAGATCTTTAATGAAAACACTACTGCCGCAAGTTCTAAATCATGCGTCGGATAATTCTTCTCGTGATTCTTGAGTTGCTTAGAAGCATAGTCTATAACCTTCCCGTGTTGCATCAACACAAATCCCAAACCAACCCTTGAAGCATCACAATAAACCACAAACCCCTCCGTGCCTTCTGGCAAAGTTATCACCGATGCTGAAGTCAATATTGATTTCAATTCCTGAAAGTTCTTTTCACAAGCATTGGACCACTGGAATTTAGTTGCCTTCTGCGTCAATTTAGTCAATGGGGAGGCGAGGGTAGAGAACCCCTCCACAAACCTCCGATAATACCTGGCTAAACCCTAGAAAATGCGAATCTCTGTCGGGGTCGTTGGTCTAGGCCAATCCTTCACTGTTGTGATCTTCTGGGGGTCAACCTTAATCCATTTTCTGGAAACAACATGACCCAAAAATGTGACTGACTCCAACCATAATTCACATTTTGAAAACGTAGCATACAATTGGAGCTGATGAAGAGTCTGCAGAACCGTCCTGAGCTGATTAACATGGTCCTCCCGACTGTGCGAGTAGACAAGGATGTCATCAATTAAAACAATCACGAAAGAATCAAGAAATGGTTTGACAACCCGATTCATAAGATCCATGAAAGCCACTGGAGCATTGGTCAGTCCAAAGGACATTACCAAGAATTCAAAATGGCCATAACGAGTTCTGAAGGTGGTCTTAGGAATATCCCGCTCTCTGATCTTCAACTGGTGATATCCCAACCGTAAATCAATTTTGGAGAAGAAGCTCGCGCCCTGCAATTGGTCGAACAAATCATCTATCTGAGGTAGTGGATACTTGTTTTTGATAGTGACTTTGTTGAGCTACCGATAATAAACACATTCGAAGCGACCCATCCTTCTTTCTGACGAAAAGAACCGGAGCGCCCCCCGACGACACACTTGGCCGAATGAACCCCTTCTCTAATAAGTCTTTCAACTGCTCCTTTAACTCCCTCAACTCTGCTAGCGCCATTCTGTATGATGGAATCGGTATTGGCAGCGTATCTGGCAATACATCAATCCCGAAGTCAATCTCCCTATCTGACACAATACCTGGGAGCTCTTCCAGAAACACCTCAAGAAACTCATTCACGACTGGAACGGACTCGGGGGCAGGTACTTCTAAAGTGGTGTTCGCAAACCGGACCAGGTGATAAATACACCCCTTTTTAATCATCTTCGAGGCCTTAAGGTAGGAAATAAACCTACCCTTCAGGACCACACCATTCCCTTTCCACTCAATAATTGACTCATTAGGAATCTCTAATCTCATAATTCTGGTTCGACAGTCAAGTTTAGAAAAGCACGAGTTAGGCAAGAATATTCTCACTTTCCACTTCACCGCACAACACAGAGTAACAATAAAAAGGGTGTTTACTAAATATCCATGTAGCCCCAAAATTATAGATGTGGTCGACAACACACCGATATGATGTTGTTTTGGCGATTTGATCGCACGGGTAAGTTCGTAGGATGTTGTGTGGGTTATCTGTGAAATTTGGTATCATTCCGAGTTGTATAGGTCAGTTCGATACGTTGTTAGCAAAGTTAGAAAACTTAAAAATTCCTAAGTTTGGTTCTTGAAGTTTGGGGGTGTGATTCGAGTTTTAGCATTGTTTTGAGTGTTCCGAAGGCTCAAGCGAGTCCGTATTATGATTGGGACTTGTTGGTATATTTGGACTAGGGCTCGAGTGGGCCCACGTGCCTTCCGGGCACCTAGCGGGGCCAAAAAAACTAGCAAACACAGCTGCCGGTGCACCTGCTTTGGTGTGACCGCAGGTGCGGTTGCCCAGCATCGCAGGTGCGAGACTGCAGGTGCGGTCCCAGGCATCGCAAGAGAAATCACCACTGGACTGGCCAGCTATCGCGCGTGCGGAGCATTTCTCGCAGGTGCGAGACCGCATGTGCGGTCTCCACTTCGCAGGTGCGATCCCAAACCCCCTAGCCCAATTTTGCAGGTGCAAGATTATTCTCGCAAGTGCGAGACCGCAGGTGCGGTCCCCAGAGCTGTAGGTGCGAGATCACTGTTCAGGCAGTGAGTTTTAAATACAGGTTTTAAACCCATTTTTCTCATTTTTCCATCTTCTCCATTAGGAGATTTCGACAATTTTTAAGAGTTATTAACCAGGTCTCATAAGGTAAGTGAATTCCACCCGGAAATTTGTTTCATGCATGAATCCTAGCCTAATCAACTACATAAACTAGTGCAAAAATTCAAGAAATTGATTAGTAACCTAGAACTTGTGATCACTTTAGGATTTTCTGTGAATTGGCCATGAAAGCAAGTAAAAATCGTATATTAATGATACTTAGGCCTTGGGTGAGTGTTCCCTTCGAGACCTATAAGAATACGAGAGAGCGGGCCCGGGGTCGAATTTTGATAATTTTGGAAGAATGCTAGGACATGGATAATTAGGCTACGTAAATGAATCATTGAATCCTTATTGATATACTTGAGTTGATTATGTCTAGATAATACCATTCCGGAGTTGAATTCTAAAGGAAAGGCGGTGTTAGAGGGTTGATTGCTATACTTTGGACCCGAGGTAAGTGTTTGGTCTAACCTTAGCTTGAGGGAATAGGAATTTAGTATTATTAACTATCATCTAATTGTCAAATACGATGTATAGGCATGGTGACGAGTATCTATACATTGGTGTCTAGCATGACCGTGAGTCCCTATATTGTGAATATTCTGACTTTGTTGTAATTTCTATGCCTAATTGATGATTTCTATATGTTGTAAAGGGGCATGTGAAGGGATTCGTAATCTTTAAACATCCTTAGAGCATTGGCTTAAATTGTTAAACGAATGATGAAGGAATACGAGATAATTATATCCTTTGGAGCATTGGCTCAAGTAATAGAATAAATCATGGAAATGAAGGTGAAAGAAAGAGAAAGAGTTATTGAAATGTACCCTTGTCGGCTCATCGTTTAATTGATGTTCCCTTGCCGGGATTTAATTATTCAATTGATGTTCCCTTGCCGGGATTTCTATTTTTACTCTGTTTATTTCCTTGCCCTTGTTTGTGATTGCTGTTTGGGTGAGGAAGAGTGTTAAAGCACGAAGGGTGATGCCGTGCCATGTTTTATATTGATTATGCATAAGGGGACATTCCGTGCAATGTTTTATATTGATTATGCACGAGGGGAAATTCCATGCCATGTTTTATATTGATTATGCAAGAGGGGACATTCCGTGCCATATTTTATATTGCTTATGCACGAGGGGACATTCAGTGCCATATTTTATATTGATTATGCACGAGTGGACATTCCGTGCCATGTTTTATATTGATTATGCACGAGGGGACATTCTGTGCCTTGTTTTATATTATTATTATGCACAAGGGGACATGCCGTGCCGTATCTTTCACTGTTTATTCCGTGTTGTCAATTCCCGTTATTATTTTCAGATATTGTAGACTGTTGTTTTCGTTTCTGTCATTTCAGTATTTGCTATCTCTTACCCTCCCAGCATGTTCTCCTCGTAATTGTATTCTTGTTTAGTTCCTGCTATACTATTGAACTGCACAGGTACATTTTGTTTTCGGTGAAGTACATGAGTAAGTGCCGAGCCTAACCTCGGCGAAGTAGTGACGAGGCTAAGACACGACAACAAAATCCGCATTCCGAGGTCATTTACCAATAAGTCAACTCTCAGTTGACTTTATAAACTATTAGGCCACTTTAAAAGGCTAAATGCCTAAACTCTCACCATAACCACTCCGGACCCAAACCAACTGATCCAACACATAAAAAAAAAGATACCGATACTTAACAAAAATAGAAATAGGGGAAACGGGGTAAATCTCACGGAACGACCGGTCGGTTCGTTACTTCCTCCCCCTCTTAAATAAACGTTCGTCCTCGAACGGGTCTAGAAACATACCTGGAGCCTCGAATAAGTGAGGATATCCATCCCGCATCTCCCGCTCGGTATCCCAGGTGGCATCCTCCACCGGCTGCCCTCTCCACTGAACCTTTACTGAAGCTATATCCTTAGACCTCAGCTTCATGACCTGTCGACCCAAATTAGCCACTGGCTCTACCTCATATGACATATCACCCTCGAGCTGAACCGTGATAAAGTCCAAAACATGGGAAGGGTCACCAACATACTTCCGGAGCATCGAAACATAGAATACTGGATGAATACTCGACAAACTGGGAGGCATAGCAAGCCTATAAGCCACCTCCCCAACCCTCTGAAGTACCTCAAATGGCCCAATGAACCTGGGACTCAGCTTCCCTCTTTTCCCGAATCTCGTAACACCCTTCATGGGTGACACTTTCAGCAGCACCTTATCCCCAACCATGAAAGACACATCTCGGACGTTCCGGTCCGCATAACTCTTCTGTCTAGACTGCGCTGTGCGAAGCCGCTCCTGAATCAACTTTGTCTTACTCAAAGTATCCTAAACCAAGTATGTGCCCAATAACCTATCCTCTCCCGACTCAAACCAACCAACCGGAGATCTACACATCCTACCATACAAGGCCTCATACGGAGCCATCTGAATACTCGACTAATAGCTGTTATTATATGCAAACTCCGCTAGTGGCAAAAACTAATCCCATGGACACCAAAGTCAATCACACAAGCACGCAACATGTCCTCCAAAATCTTAATGGTACGCTCCAACTGCCCATCAGTCTGAGGATGAAACGATGTGCTCAACTCAACCTGAGTACCCAACTCTCTTTGTACAGCTCTCCAAAACTGAGATGTGAACGGAGTGCCTCTATCGGAAATGATAGAAACTGGAACCCCATGCAAAGAGACAATCTCCCTGATGTAAATGTCAGCTAACCTCTCCGATGAATAAGTAGTACTAATAGGAATGAAGTGCGCGGACTTGGTCTGCCGATCCACAATAACCCATATAGCATCGAACCTCCTCGAAGTCCGTGGAAGTCCAACTACGAAGTCCATGGTGATCCGCTCCCACTTCTACTCCGGAATATCAAACCTCTGAAGTAATCCACCAGGTCTCTGGTGCTCATACTTAACCTACTGACAGTTGAGACACCGAGCCACAAACTCCACAACATCCTTCTTCATTCTCTCCACCAATAATGCTGCCTCAAATCTTGATACATCTTCGTGGCACCCGGATGGATGGAATACCACAAACTATGAGCCTCTGCTCGAATCAAATCTCAACGCCCATCTACATTGGGCACGCAAATCCAGCCCCGCAACCTCATCACCAATAACCACATCTCTAGCATCACCCCGAAATCCCACCATCGGGACGTGATGGCGTCTAATGTTGAACCCGCTAGACAAGCCAACGTGTATAGACAAACTAGCATATTACCATCAACTTAATAGGATAAACTGAACGATTCACAACTTAACACCGAAAATAAATATGGTTTCAAGCTAAACAAAGACAACATAATACAACAACGCGTAAATTTTCCCAAAACCTGGAGTCACAAACTCAAGAATTGTCTATAAGAGTGCTAAATACAAGTCTGAAAAGAGAATACATAGCCGTCTCTGAAACTACAAGAAAAACAAGACAGAATTGAAGACAAAGGGATGGAAGAGACGCCAAGGCCCACGAACGCCATCGGGTATACCTTGAAGCCTCTAGGATAAGTTAGAAGACACTCCCACTAATGATGTCCTCCGGGTCCGACTGCGTAATCTACACAACATATAGAAGTGCAGGTGTATCATCAGTACAACCGACCCCATGTACTGAGTAAGTGCCGAGCCTAACCTCGGGGAAGTAGTGACGAGGCTAAGACACGACAACAAAATGTACCTGTGCAGTTCAATAGTATAGTAGGAACTAAACAAGAATACAATTACGGGGAGAACATGCTGGGGGTAAGAGATAGCAAATACTGAAATGACAGAAACGAAATCAACAGTCTACAATATCTGAAAATAATAACGGGAATTGACAACACAGAATAAACAGTGAAAGATGCGGCACGACATGTCCCCTCGTGCGTAATTATAATATAAAATACGGCACGGAATGTCCCCTCGTGCATAATAATATAAAACACGGCACGGAATGTCTCCTCGTGCATAATCAATATAAAACATGGCACGGAATGTCCCCTCATGCATAATCAATATAAAACATGGCACGGAATGTCTTCTCATGCATAATCAATATAAAACATGGCACATCATCACCCTTCGTGCTTTAACACTCTTCCTCATCCAAACAGCCATCACAAACAAGGGCAAGGAAATAAATAGAGTAAAAATAGAAATCCCCGCAAGGGAACATCAATTAAACAATTAAATCCCGGCAATGGAACTATACAACTATGACCCGGTAAAGGTACATTTCAATAACTCTTTCTCTTTCTTTCACCTTCATTTTTTCTATTACTTGAGCCAATGCTCCAAAGGATATAATTATCTCGTATTCCTTCATCATTCGTTTCATAATTTGAGCTAATGCTCCAAAGATGTAATTATCTCATATATTAATTGGAGCCAACGCTCCAAAGATGGTTAAAGATTACGATTCCCTTCACATGCCCCTTTACAACATATATAAATCATCAATTAGGCATAGAAATTACAACAAAGTCAGAATATTCACAATATAGGGACTCACATTCATGCTAGACACCAATGAATAGATATTCGTCACCATCCCTATACATCGTATTTGACAATTAGCAAATAGAAAATAATACTCAATTCCTATTCCCTCAAGCTAAGGTTAGACCAAACACTTACCTCGGGTCCAAAGTATAGCAATCAGCCCTCTAACACCGCCTTTCCTTTAGAATTCAACTCCAGAATGGTATTATCTTACAAGACCTGGTTGATAGCTCTTAAAATGGAGAAAATCGCCTAAGGAAGAAGATGGAAAAATTAGAAAAATGGGTTTAAAACCCCTTTTTAAAACTCTTTGCTTGAACAGTGAACTCGCACCTGCGGTCTCGCACCTGCGGTCTCGCACCTGCAGATTGGGCTAGGGGGTCTAGGATCACACCTACAAAGTGGAGACCGCACCTGTGAGAAATGCTCTACACCTGCGATAGCTGGCCATTCTAGTAGTAATCGCACCTGCAATGCCTGGGACCGCACCTGCGGTCTCGCACCTGTGATGCTAGGCAACCGCACTTGCGGTCACACCAGAGCAGGTGCACCAGCAGCTGTGTTTGCTGGTTTTTGGCCCCGCTAGGTGCTCGGAAGGCACCTGCGCCAACCCGAGGCCTAGTCCAAATATACCAACGAGTCCCAAATCATAATACGGACTGGCTCGAGCCTTCAGAACACTCAAAACAACGCTAAAATTCGAAATCACACCCCCAAACCTCAAGAACCAAACTTAGGAAATTGAAGGTTTCTAAACTTCGCTAAGAACGTGCCGAACTGACCTATACAACTCGAAATTATACCAAATTTAAAAGATAACTCACACATCATCCTACAAACTTCTCTGTGCGATCAAATCGCCAAAACAACATCATATACATCGAATTAGGCCTCAAAATCCATGAATTCTATCATATTCCATAAAACATCAAATTTCCCATTTTAAGTCCGAAACCCAACAAACGAAATCCGATTTCAACCAAACTGTACAGAAGGTGCTTAAACCATATATAAGACATGTAACGGGCATCGAAATAAAAATACGGGCCCGATACCATCATTTACTAATCAGATTTAGTTTTCAATTTCCTTGAATATTTTAAGAAAACAATTTCACTCAAAAATTCATTTCTCGAGCTTGGGACCTCGAAATTCGATTCCGGGCATACGACCAAGTCCCATATTTTCCTACGGACCCTTCGGGACCGACAAATCACGGGTCCGGGTTCGTTTATCCAAAATTATGACCAAAGTCAAATTTATTCATTTTAATATCAAATCTTAGCATTTTTCATAGAATTTCACATTTAAGCTGTCCGGATACGCACCCAAAATGTGCGCGCAAATCGAGCCAACTACAAATGAGGTTTTCAAGGCCTCGAAAGTATGAAATGGGTAATAAAATAGGTGATGACCCTTTGGGTCGTCACATTCTCCACCTCTAAATCAATCGTTCATCCTCGAACGGACAGAAGAAAGAAGTAACTGAGTCAGGAAATAAATGAGGGTAACAGCTCCGTATATCGGGCTCTAACTCCCAGGTCGATGCCTCAGGAGGCTGACCTCTCCACTGAACACGAACAGAAGGGAAACTCTGGGATCTCAACTGACGAATCTGCCGGTCTAGAATAGCTACCGGCTCCTCTTCATAAGATAAGTCCTTGTCCAACCGGACAGTACTGAAATCTAACACGTGTGCTGGATCGCTGTGATACCTCCGAAGCATGGACACATGAAAAACTGGATGCAGGACTGATAAGCTAGGCGGCAATGCAAGTCTATAAGCCACCTCTCCCACTTGATCCAGAATCTCAAACGGACCAATGAACCTAGGGATAAGCTTGCCCTTCTTCCCAAATCTCATCACGCCCTTCATAGGCGACATTCGGAGCAATACTCGCTCACAAACCATGAAAGCCACATCTCGAACCTTTCGATCTGCATAACTCTTTTGCCTGTACTGAGCTGCACGAAGCCTATCCTGAAAGATCCTGACCTTGTCCAAGGCCTCCTGAACCAAACCTGTATCCAACAACCGAGCCTCTCCCGACTCAAACCATCCAACCGGAGATCGACACCGCCTACCATATAAAGCCTCATAAGGAGCCATTTGGATACTCAACTGGTAGCTGTTGTTGTAGGCAAACTCTGCTAAAGGCAAGAACTGATCCCATGATCCTCCAAAGTCAACAACACAAGTTCGGAGCATATCCTCCAATATCTGAATAGTCCGCTCGCACTGTCCATCCGTCTGAGGATGAAACGCTGTGCTCCACTCCACCTGGGTGCCTAACTCTCGCTGAAATGCTCTCTAGAAAAGCGAGGTAAACTGTGCGCCCCGGTCCGAAATGATAGATACCGGCACACCATGAAGGTGAACAATCTCTCGGATATAGATCTCAGCTAACCTGTTGGATGAATATGAGACTGCCACAGGAATAAAATGCGCTGACTTGGTCAGCTTATCAACAATGACCCAAAATGCATTAATCTTCTTCCGGGTCAACGGAAGTCCAGTAACGAAGTCCATAGTGATCCTCTCCCACTTCCGCTCAGGAAGCTCAATCCTCTGAGATAAATCACTAGGCCTCTAATGCTCATACTTAAACTGTTGACAATTCAAACACCGCGGCACATATGCCACAATATCCTTATTCATTCTACGCCACCAATAGTGTTGCCGCAAATCCTGATGCATCTTCCCGGCATCCGGATGAATAGAGTACCAAAACTATGGGCCTCCTCTAAAATCAACTCCCGAATCCCATAAACATTAGGCACACAAACTCGCCCCTGCAATCTTAAAACATCATCATCATCTAAGGTCACTTGCTTGGCACCTCCGTGCTGCACCGTGTCTCTAAGGACACACAAATGGGGATCATCAAACTGCCGATCACGGATACGCTCCAATAATGGAGAACGAGCGACCGTACAAGCCAACACTCGACTAGGCTTAGAAATATCCAACCTCACAAATCGATTGGGCAAATCCTGAATATCCAAAGAAAGTGGCCTCTAACTGGCCGGAATAAAATCAAGACTACCCATGCTGGCTGTGAGCATGTGATTTTTACTCGTCATATCGTCCTATAAAAATCCCAATAAATCAATTAAT